>JAAGAY010131173.1:58059-80002 GCA_011801015.1 Ardeotis arabs
TTTTTTTTTTTGTTTTTTTTTTTTTTTTTTTTTTTTTTTTTTTTTTTTTTTCCAAAAACGAATGTTCCCTGTTTTTTCTCTCTCATATTCTAGGTTGGTTTTGTTTGTAGCTAACTTACAATTTAGAGATGAGCCAATAACTGAATTTGTGAAGTCAATAATTCCCTGACACTGTTGTGTATCTATGGGCAAACAAAGAGCGGTCCTGTTGCCGGTAAATACAGTCAACTCTTTGAGCTGTTCTTTGAAGAAAACCAAGCGAAATAAGATGACTTTTTCAGGCAGAAAAACATGAATGAAAGTTGCAAGCTGCTCTTGGACGCTTTACTAGGTGGCTGAAGAGTTCTGAGTCACGCAGTGAAGATGAGAGTATGTTTTTAGCTAAAACCTTCCCGATGAAGTACGAGCACTGGCAGGGATTGAAATCACAGTATTTAGTCAAAGAGGGAGCAATAGGTATGAATGAAATAGAATATTACCAAACTGGTTTTGGTTTGGCGTTTTTTCCTCCCATACATGTTAGTCAACAAAGCTAAAGACATCAGGGAGAAGTCTATTAGGACAACGCTAAAAAAGAGATTAAGCTTAAGCAAAAATTGCAACAATTATTACAAGTCCAGTATGGATGACTTAGTAGTAGTTGCAAGTGGTGTAGTGAAGGCACTACCTATTTTTGTTACGTATTTGACAAAATGAGATGCATTTTGCTGTGCAAGGACAATTCAATACTGTGTAGGTTTCTTATTTTTAAGAAACTTATTTTGCCTAACTGGCTGTTTGTAGTACTCAAAGCGTTAATTGAGGAAATCTCTTGGTTGCTTATATTTGTTTTGGAGACGTATATACTCTGACCATGGCAAACATTGCAGTTTCCCTAGTATTCCACAGGCTGGTTAGTGTGGTGGTGACCCTTAAATAATGGAAAACCTGACAGGTGACCAAATATTTATGTAATTAATGAAGAATGGCTTTAATTGCATCTTTATCATGTTGGAAGCCACGTGTTCCTGTGATGCCATGGTGACTTCCTTCCTACCAGCAATTACAGACTTGATTAATAAACACCAATATAATAGATTTCTGCAAGGGCTTTGACTTTGGGATATTTCTGTCCCCTCTACCCCACCCAGAAAAAAAAATACATTTAAAAGCCCCTTGTAATGAATGAGGTTCTTACACAGCCAGATGTCAAGGTTTGAAGTGAATGCGTTTGTGTCTGTGTCGTTGTGGAGCAGAAGGGTAATGGCAGGGCATACAGGAGAATCACTTTATTTTGTTGAGGTTGATTTTGAAATACTAATACAATTCCCATTTAAGCAGACTGGATATTGAGAAGGGAGGAAAAAAAAAAGATTGGATTGAACAGGTAAATATCAATGATTTGGTAGTCTCAGTGCAAGGTGTTTTCACCAGCCCTGGACTTTGGCTGATTCTTCTTATCAAAGACAAGATTGAGAGGCATCTTTATCTCAGTGTGTAGCTATGTCTATTTACACTGTTGGTCTGTCTTACTTACTCCTGAGCTACACTGAACAAAAAGCAGTAAATGGAAGCTTAAGTTTGGTAACCTCCTTTGAGGTGTTTAGATGTGAACCACAGCCATTAAAACACACGTGTTAACTGTTGGAACAAGCTACCAGCAGAAGTGATGTTGCCACATCTAGATTGGTGGTTTCTTTTGGGAAGTTTCTTTAAAGCAGAGCTGATAATTCAGCTCAAACACAAAAGAAAAAAGGTTTATTGTCTGGTGTTCAGGTTAGATTGAACGAGGTAATGATTTTGTTTAAATTCTGTGGATCTTTGAATAACAATCATTCCCTGTATTACTGCTCTGCACGTTGCTGATGCTGTGCCACACGTTCTTATTCCTATAAATACACTGAAATGTCTTGCTGTCGATACCAGTTGTACATTCCAGAAAGACTTTATAACCGTAAAAGTAGATACGGGAACCGACCGTATTTGATGGCGCCCTGATCGCTGCTTTTACAGAGCAAGTTAGCAGGCGTCAGGAATATAGGTTAGGTTTTGCTATCTCCTTGCATCAAGCCAGGATCAGCTTAAATGATTTCTGAGGACGGTTTTAGACCTGTATCCTACAGGTTTTTTAGTACTGCGTTTGCAGTAGTGCTGTGTAGTGCAGGAAATCATTATTTTGACTTCCTGAAGCAGCAATGTTACCTGTAATGCAATGCAAGATATCTTAGCAATAAGCAAGAGCTTATTTATGGTCCTCATTGGAGCGCGCTTGTGGCTCTTATTTCTAGGTCTGTCATCCTTTGTATTTTTCCTGTGTTTGTCTCTGATCATGAAGTTTGTTATTTTAACAGTGGAAAGTACCTTTGTAATACTTGAACTGTGTAGTTTCTGTAGTTTACTGTTTGAGCTTTCAGTAGGATGGAAACAGTGGAAAAGATACGGTAGAGATTGGCAATCCAGGTATGAAAGCAGTTGAAATCATCGTAACGAGCCTGTGCCACTGGAATGCTTACCTGGCGGAGTGGAGTCACACAGCAATCTTTCAGATGGTGTTTACTACGGCGTAGGTCTGCAGGATGACCTGCTTTACAAAATTATTTAATTGCTGACAGGTCTCAAAGCGTGCAGAAAAGTAGTTCATGACTTATACAGCTGTAATGAAGACTTTTAACCCTTGTAAGCAGAACTCTAAAAAGGTCAGCTAACTTTCAATTTCTGCATTTATTTTGTGAGGATGCAATGTGTAATATACTGGTCAGTATTTATCCCTCTTTATTTTACTACTCTTTTGCCATAAAATTTAACGATTTTATGTTTTTAGTTGCTGCTATTTAAGTCGAAGATTAAATCAGCTATCAAGCCATGATCCATTGTGGAAAAAACACTGCAAGAAATACTGGCTTATTTCAGAGTAAGTGTGGTCATTTTAAGCCTTTTTGCTATGAAAACAAGGTTTATGTTTTTGTGCAGTCTGTGTCCACGTTACTTCTAGTAACTCTAAGATTGAATGAGTATTCACCAGCTTCTCACCAGCTTCAAGCAGTTGAAAGGTTAGAGGTATCAAAAATGTTAATTGCCTAAAAAAGCTTAATTAATGTACAAGTGTTAAAAAGTTTCATGAATGGATGGAGAAGAGGTGTCCTGTTAACTGATCGTGCTTTGGGCCTGGTTGTTCAGCCAATTTTCGTTTCACCTCACTATCTGCTTATCAAACCTGTACTTTGTCAGCTTCTCTGTGATGATACTAAGGGAGAGACAGTGTCAAAGGCCTCACTAAATCTGAGGTAAACAACATCTGCTGCTCTCCCCTTGTCTATCAGGTGAGTCACCTCGTTGTAGAAGGCTGTTGGGTTGATCAAGCGTTATTTCGTAAATCTATGCTGACTGCTCCTGATCACCTTTCTTGTCTTTCCTGTGTTTGGAAATGCTTTCCAGGAGGATTTTCTCCGTCCCAGAGATGTCACATTGGGCTGCGTAAAAAGTTTTACATATGTGGTTTTTCAGGTGGTGGTGTGTTTTGTTTTTAAAAGCTCACTTGTTGGCCTGCTTGCTTGCATTGAACTCAAGATGTCTGTTAAGTGCAAGCTAATTCTAAAAGTATCAATCCATATCTTTGCAAAAAAAAGCATGTTTTTCTTAAGAGCTGAGAAAGTCGGTGGAGTTGACCAGTTTTGTGACTGCTTATCCCTTCTTTGTGTCCTGTTTTCTAAACAGTACCTTTGTTTTTCGATTGTAAATTGTGACGATTGGTAACTACTTATGACTGCAGGGATCAGTTCCATATATTTTTCCGTTATTCACGTCCTTGTGTTACACAAGTAGCCTAAGATGGCAGAACAGCTAGTGATAAGGAGTCAATATATTATATGTCAGTGGGTGGAGGAGGTAATTTAGGAAGACATTTCCAAACTTGTAGTTTGTAATCTATATTATATCATATGGACTGTATTAAAAATTAACAGCAAGCAAAGTTGAATCCGCAAAGACAAACTTACTGTGCATATTCAAATTATATGCAGGTTATGAAGCTGTAACACAACTTGTAAAATTTTCCCTTGAGATTCTCTAAGCGATATTCTTAGTAGAATCCAAACTAGAAAGGAAAATCTGATGGGAGGCAGGTGAAGAGGGTAAGGAAATGGGAGTTCAGACTGATGCTTTAGAAGAGGAACTTGGTGTGGGGGAAGATGAGGGGGATATAGGGCTTTGCTAAGGAGAACTGGCTCTGGGGTTGGTCTCTGAGATGCTGACTTCTCCGTAGCTGAGAAAAACTGAGTAATGAGGCTGTAGGTAATTTCCACAAATAACATTTGGAGGGTGAAAATATGCTGAAACTTCTGTCACCTGCTGAGACATAAGTCACTTAGCGTTTTTTTTTCTTTTACCTCCTTGGTTTGATATTAGTTTATCTAACTTCTAGATTAAACTTAATCTATTTTCCCCCCTCAACTCTTCTTCAATAAGTAAGATTCATCTCTCCCTCTTAGAGCTAGAGAAATACGAAAGATGACGTGAAGATTTCTGAATTGTTACATTTTAATTCAAGTGTATGAAGCTGTACTGGATCTTTTAGATTCAGCATGCTGATTGGAGTTTGAGGAGTTGGAATACCTCCTAAGACAAAGGTGCAAGGGCTGCTACAATTTGGAGGCAAGCATCCTTTGTCAGATGTTAGCCAGTGCTTTTTTGGCAGCCTGTTTTCCCATAGCTTTCTGTTGTGCCTGTGAGGAGTACGGAATATGCAGTAATTCCTTAAGAAACTCACTTTCCAGATCACTGCACAGAGTTCTTTTTTAACTTTCTAGTTTGCTCCTTAATCCTTCTTGTGGGGTAAATAAAGGAGTCTATGACTAATGCAGTAGATTTTTTTTAAAGTTGGGTTTTTTTTAAGGCCGCCTTTGTATATGCGTGAAATGTGATATGAATTAGCTATTCGCCAGTTCTAAGATTTAATAATAGACAGAACTTTAAAAAGATTTTTAAATAGACAGTTTAAAGGAGTACTGTTTCTAAATTTTCCCCTGATACTAAGTGCTCCAAATGTTTCCTAATTCTGTTCCAAGTTGCTGTTGAATAGATGCTGGAATTATTTGAGTTTGTGTAGCTTCATGTGGCTCAAAGTGTTCCTGGTGTAGTGTTATGCATACTGTTTCTGCCAAGTAACAAATATTAACTTCTTGGTTTTAGAAGTCAAGCTTTTTAGACTGTATTTGAACTTATTTTCTTCGTGTCCGCTTAGAGAGGAAAAAAGGCAACGAAATCAGAGCTGGAAAGCCATCTTCATCAGTACCTACTCTGACCTAGGAAGATACATCCGATACTACGCTACTTTGAAAAAAGCCTGGGATGACCTAGAGAAATACTTAGGACAGCGGTGTCCTCGGATGATTGGTTCTTTGAAAGGTACGGTGTCGTGCCTGCTTTCTCACTAGGGTGGCTGATGTGACAATGTGACATTGTCTGTTATTGTTTCACGCTGCTTTCATCCTGCGTGTGTGCTTCATTTACCAGAGCTCTGAAATTCAAGTGCTTTCCCTTCCTCTCCAGTAATTAAGTAAATCAGACCACATGTATAGTCCTTGTCCAGTTACTAGTGATCCATAGATTCTCTGAGGTTTTATTTTCAGGGAAAAAAATAGGTTTTTTTTTTTCTCCTCTAGTGACCAGTCTGTCTTCTTTATATCTGGATAATCAAGAAATGAGTACACTTTTACTGCTTTTTGTCTTTGGTTGCTATGACTGGGTGGGTTGGTCGGTTGGTTTGTTTTTTGTTTAATAATCCCATCACTTCAAGGACCTGGGACCTGTTGATGTGATTTTTATTTGTGAGATTTTCTTAAGACCTAATTAAAACACTTTCACATGAAAGCAGGCATTTTAAACTAAAGCCAGTCAAAAAGGTTTTTCTTCTGTAGATCTTACTGTGTTCCTCTAATGAAGGTAAATTAGTAACTGAAGAAGAATTTTTACCTTTTTTTTTATTTTTTTTTTTTTTCCTCCTCAAGATTCTATTTTCCAATTAAGTTTGTGTTTTAATACCTGAAGTACTTCCAGTATTCCAGTTCATAAACCTTACATAGCAAGACATACAGCAAGTTTGGGCTTTTGTGGTGTGGGGACAAAACATCTCTTACATTTTCAACTGTACTTCACTCTTCTGTATGAAACTGACTGTTAGACCAAGATGTTTGATTTAATGTGATCTGTGAAATTAAGAGAAACCTACAGACAACAATCTGTTTCCTATGTAAATCTTGCATCTTTCTTGGCTTGCTGGATAGCGCCGGATTCTTAAGTTTTGCTAAGTATTAGTGAATAATAGAACGTGAATGGAACTTAATACTTACAGTTTTCTTTAAAATTTTTTTTGTTTTGTTACTTCTAAGTGTTATGAAGGAATGCCTTTTTAGGAAAAGGCCAAAAGGATTATTTGTAGCCTGAACTCTTGTAACTCACGCCACAGTGCCTGTTGTAGATGTCCAAGCCTTGATTTCTGTAACTTTCGTGCTGCTCTGTCGAAAACACAGCCTTCCCTCAGGTATACAGAACCTCTGAATTGTCAGTCAAGTATTTTGTTAATAACATGGAAAGTATCTGTGTTGGAGGTGTTGAAATGAACAGATTTTACCACGGTTTTACTTTCAAAATCCTCCCAAGGAATTTGGTGCAATGAGGCTTTTTATCTACATAAAGACATAAAGAAATTTAAAATTACCAGTTTCCACACCTGTATAGCGATGGAAGGTTTCAGCAGGAGCTCTTCCATAACTTAGGCTTGTTTAATACCATTTGTACAGGATCTTGTTGCAAGGAATTGTTAAATTATGCCATATGAATGAGACTGACAATGAATATGAATATAAGAAGGGTTTATAAAAAATAAATCGCCCAAAACCCCTTGATTGGGACACTCTACATAGCTCTGCCAGTTGCTCTTTGGTAGAATTGAGGGTGTGGAAACCCCCTCATTACCCCTCATCTGTTGCTCCCAATTCCAGGTGAATGGTGGCTGCAGCCAATGTTTCTTTGTTCCTGAACTGGAAACTGAAAGAAGCAACCTTTAGAATTATAAAAGAGCAAAATCAATATTGCCTAAAAGTTTTAACTGGGACTCGGTCAGCTAATGACAATGTTGTGGCAAAAAGGTTCATTTCTCTTTATAAATACTTTCTGCTTAGGCCAGGCCTGTGGAGATTTCGTTGGGTAGAGATTGGTGCTCTGTTAATTAACCGGTTAACGTAATCAGCTTCTTTTCAAATTTGTGGAGCATTCATTCGGTGCCACCTAGCATACAATAAAGTCACCAAATATTGACTCGAGTCCATGCTCATTTGATCAAGGCAATTACAAGTTCCATACTTTGTGTTTGAAAAACTTGATTTTTTAGTGATTCTGGCCACTGGCATGGATTTAATCAGTGGAAGATTTCTTGAGACTGTGCTAGTAGGCAGCTGCGTCCCAAAGTTGAACTGAATTTATTTTGCTTTTGTACGTCTGTTGGTTGACTTTCTCTGAATTATAAGTGGCAAAATATTTGGAAATATATATTCCATTTGTGATAACATTTTAAAAAATATCCATGATGCTAAGGTTGCTGAGGCTACTTAAAATTCTCTTTGACAGTTGAAAAGATGCTGTTATGTCTAGAATGTAGCTAGTTTTTGCCTTATTTCTAGCCAGGCAGCTCTGATTAAATTATGTGAAATAAAATTTTAAAGGACAGGTCTTAATACAAATTCTAATATTCACCTTTGTCAGGAGCAGCATACTGGGCACTTGGGGGCAGAGTAGTGAAGCAGTGTTAAATTTGAGAGTTTCGTAGGAGCAGAAGTTCTTCATTCCCCCTCCAAAAGTGCCACTTAATACTCTGCTTCTTTTTGTACACAGAGAGCGTGCGGGAGGAAGATCTGGATGCTGTGGAAGCACAAATAGGTTGCAAACTCCCTGATGACTATCGATGTTCCTTTCGTATCCATAATGGACAGAAGCTAGTTGTTCCTGGGTAAGGAGCGAAAACTGCATACCAAGTTATTAATTCCTTTTGTTTTTCTCGTCTACTTTATTTATTAAAAAGATAAAATCTCTGCTGAACAAAATAGATGAAGCACTTAAATGTATTATAACTGAGTGACTGCTTGAAGTGACACTTCTAGAATTGGCTGTCTTCTAGGCTTGAGAGTCATTGAAAACACAGTGTAGATTTCTAATTGCTCTAATTACGCTTACATTTCAGTCCTTTATCCTAGTCACTTTTTTTTTTTCATAATAACTACAATTTCCAACTGTTAAACTTTTAATCATACCACTGCAAGTTGCTCCCCTGAAGTTTTGCTTTGTATTACGTAAGTAAATTAACTTCTTGCACTCTTCAGATTTCATTATCTAATAACTTATTTCTTTAAAATATAATGGGAATAACTTGGGAAATATAATGGGAATAACTTGCAAACCAGGTAGTCGATTTAAGTAGAATCTAAATGTCAGTTCTGCAAATTAAGTTTTATCAGTAGAAGGCTTTACAATTTAAGGCAGTTTCAGCAGTTAAAAAACAAATGACCAAACATAGTTTCCTATCTTCCAGCTCTAGAAAAAGTTAGCAGGTCAGCACGTGAAGTGCCGCAAACATTAGCAAAAGATGGAAAGCGAGGGCAAACCTGGTGTGAGCAACCTGGTCTAGTGGAAGGTGTCCTTGCCCACGGCAGTGGGGTTGGGACTAGATGGTCTTTAAGGTCTCTTCCAACCCAAACGGTTCTATGATTCTGTTAAATCATTGCGGTGTCTGTAGGGGGCAATACATCCATGTTGCTCTACCAAAACCTTCACTAGTAAAGAAGGTGCAGCTTCCTCCAGTTCTAGTGTTGTGTGTGCAGAAGGGATATGGAAAACAGTTTTATGCAACCATAAGGATGACCAAAAGGAGAGACTTTTTTTAGAGAGGAGATAGGTGCCCTCCTTCTGTAAACTTCAAGTAGAGCTCTGCAGCTTGTGTGCTTCCTTCTCTTCTGACTACTTTTTCACTCCCACAAAGCCCCTGCTGTGAGGATGTGCAGGAGCAGACATGTGCCTTTGGGCACGCCTTTCAGCTTGAACGACTGCCAGTGGGCTGTGGTCCATCGCTGTGCCCTCAGCACTGACCGGGGGACTAGTTAGGTGTGACATGTGGGACCCTGGAGCCAGAAAGGCTGCCATACTGCACGTGGAAGACCCCCAACGGTAAGACTGTTGGGGACAGGCTTGGTTTCTTGTGGGAGGTGAATACTGGAAAGATCAGGTGTAGGCAGTGGAAGTCTATGCAGCAAGTTCTTGGCATGTTAGGTCAGAAACGGAGGAGATTTGGAACTGGTTGTCACTGTTAAATGCTTCAGGTTTCTGTGTTTGGGCGCTAGCATTGCTTTTTAAACTGTAGAACATTCCAGGCAAGACTATGTGAGGAAAAAGAGGAATGGAACCTGTTGCCCAAGATGGGAGCAGCTTATATCGTGCTGATGTGTGGCAGCTTGCTCCTGAGTCACTGCTTTCATAACACCAGTAAAAGCTGAGCATCTGGGAGAGTTTAGACTGGAGAACATCAGTGAAAGGCAAATTAGAAGGGCGTGTGGGTGTGGAGGTGTACGTTACAGGTTTGTGTACTCTCTGTTTGCTAAGCATAGTGCTGTGGCGTGTGCCCTTGTAGTTGATTACTTTGATCGTGTTACCCCTTTTATCATTCTTCCACTGTCTGCCCCGTTATTATATTGACCGTATGTTGTTTATTTTTTTTGTTTTCACCCTAGCTGTCATCTAGCCTGACACTCAAATCAACATTAACTTTACCTTCCAATTCTCACCTCCATGCCTAATCCTTTATGTGTTTCAGATTAGTACTATTTTTTTCCACGTGTATCTGTTCTTATGTATAGAGAGGCTCCTTTTACTGTCTTCAATGTCAGTTCCTTATTGTCAAAACCAAACAAATAAAAAATCCTGCCCTTTGCTGTGGTGCTAACAAAAAGCTGGAGGAAAACATTAGAAAGACAGTTGATGGTCTTGCCATGTCATGCTTATGAATATTGTCTCATTCTTTCCTTGCCTGTCTGTCTGCTTGTGTCTGCCTTAGTTTTTGTACCGAGATTATCATCTCTCTGACTCAATAGTTGTTTTCCTTGTTTGCTTTTCAGTCTTTTCTCCAAAGCATAGAGCACCTTGCTCACTGTAGTTTTGTTTGATGACTGTTACTATAGCAGCTTGGTATTCTAATTGAAAAATCATGGATGCTTTGAGAGTATTGAAATGAACTTGCACAAAACTTGGGATACGGAGCGCTGGTCGTTAATAAATTATGCTGCTAGGGGAAGCTGCATCAGCTCTGATGTGCAACTAATCAACTAATAACCTAGTTCAGCACCTGGATATTAGAGTTGGGCTTCATGTAGGTGTAATACGCATCAAGAATTCTGATAGAATCAATGCTTAGAAAATATTTACAACTATCTTTGCCTTGTGAGTGGTATCTTCTGTTTATCTTTCCCTGTTTTTTTTTTTTTTTCCTTTGTTGTCTGTTAAGTTTGATGGGAAGCATGGCACTGTCAAACCACTACCGCTCTGAAGACTTACTGGATATCGACACAGCGGCTGGAGGTTTTCAGCAGAGGCTAGGTCTGAAACAATGCCTTCCTCTTACTTTTTGCATTCATACTGGCCTGAGCCAATACATGGCCCTGGAGAGTGTGGAGGGACGAAATAAATACGAGATCTTCTATCAATGTCCAGTAAGGAAGATATGTTTATACTTGTGAATGTACTTTTCTAAGGATTGATGGTGTCCCTTTGCATGTTATCAGACACCTGAAATATTTTATGTAGCAGAACGTGAACGCTAAGAGGCCATATTCGTTTGTTACTTGTCCCTGAGTTGCCATCTGGTTTTCATCAAAGCACACAAGTGGAATGCTTAGTAAGGGAAAGAAGCTGTTAATGACTAAGCTTATGTGAAGCTGTTAATGACTATAGCAATTTTTATAGGTTCATGACAGTGGACAACGCTCATCCTTCTTGGAAGGTATTAATTTGTTCAGACTATAGCAGGTGTATACTCTTCCCTATTTCTGCAAGGAAGAAAACTTCTCCGTTACGGAGGATCAGCATCTGTATATGTCTCCTTCCCCAGATACGTTAAATGTAAACTTAGTACAATAAATGATACCCCCTGGTTTGTAAGCAAAACTTACTCTCCAGTGAAAGAACACATTGCTCTTGAAAAGCTCCTTTGTAGAATATAATTATTTGAGTATTTTCCATAATTCTTAGAGCTGTAGTAGTTTAAGATAGGCATATCGTTGATAGTGAAGCTTAAGGATATTATACCTAACAAGATTTTAGCCTTCTCTCTCCTTGCCTGTGCCCTGACAACCTCCCCGCCCCCAAAAGAAAGCGAGAAGAGTAAAGGGTGTTTCTTGTAAAAAGATGGGGATCTTCATCCTGCTGTGGAGTTCCTGGCTGTTTGTTTTCAAAGCATCTAGCAGTGAGATTTCTAGAGAATGCCTTGACAATGGATCACGTCCTGGATGTTAAGATCCTCCTTTGTATTATGCAGAGTATTTAAACCTCGTGGATAGTGCTTGGGAACCTGGAAGGTTACTTACACACTTGTATTTTGGTTCATCTGTGGACAGCCCTGCTTGTTTCAGGGGAGAATATGATAGCACAGGAGCTGGGATTGTTTAGCCTAGAGCAGAGAGCTCAGGGGAATCTTACCAATGTTTATAAATATCTGATAGCAGGGCATAAAGAAGTCAAGGTTAGACTCTTCTCAGTGGTGCCTGCCCAGTGCCAGAAGAAGAGACAGTGGGCACAGGCTGAAACAGAGGAAACTTGGCCTGCACATCCACAAAAATGTTTTTACTGTGAGTGTGGTTGAACACTGGAACAGGTTACCCAGAGAGATCGTGTGGTCTCTGTCCTTGGACAGGACATCATCCTGGGAAACCTGCTCTAGCTAACCCTGCCTCACACAGAGGGATTGGACTGATCATCTTCAGAGGTCTTTTCCAACCTCAGCTCTTCAGTGCTTCTGTTCTAAGATGATATTTTTGGGGGCTTTGTTTCTGGAATGATCCATTAAGTCTGATTTTATATGCATGAGCCTTAGTGGAATGTTCAATATTCAGTGATCACCTGAGCACTCATGGGGACAGACATCTGTTTTATGTATTGGAATGTCTGACTGGGAGTGTAATGATGTCTTAAGCAGCCAAATTTTAGGTTTAGTGAACATAGGGAGAGTGTTCCTTATGTTATATTTCAGGTGTTGAATTTTAACCTTGGAATTCTTAGTATTCTCCTTCTAATAAATCCATCACCTGCTTTCCCTTTTAGGACCAAATGGCTCGCAATCCGTCTGCTATTGATATGTTCATTACAGGTAACACCTTAGATCAAATATTCTGCAAAATGTTTTAACTGCCCTGTTTAGAAAATGCGTGTCAGTATGACTTGAACAAAGCAAGCGTTCTGAATTCTCTGTGCTATTTGTAAGACTCTAACCTCCTTTGAAACGTCAGTGGTTACTGGAAGTGAGATGCAAGTTTTCTCTATTAAAGCTTGTCCCTCTGTGTGTCTGCTATACAAATCATTCTGTGTGCTAACCTGTCTAACGAGACGAGCAACACCTTTCACTTAGCCATCGTGGAGATGATGTAACCAGTTATTAAATACAACACCCAAGTGGACAGAAAGCTTTTTTTTTTTTCCCCCCTGCAGTAGTTTTTGCAGCCGTGTTAGAAGTTGAAAATATTTTGCATCTCTTAGTGAAATTTAATTAACTATAAACACAGCTGCAGAAGAAACCTTTCTGGACTTTTTATTTGCCTGATTGCTTTGTTCAAAGGATAAAGGAGGGAAGGGGAAAACTGCGTAATGTTTGGTTATGTAGTAATCCATCGTGATCATCTGTCTGACATGTACATTGACTGCAATAGTGTTTTGATTATTTCTTTGTGATAATCTACTGGAATCTGGTAATTGTGGTTATGTCTAAATTAATTCCTTTCACTCTGTGGGAAAGCAGATGTGTAATAAATGGCACCAAAATTAATATTAAAATTTAGTCTTGCGCATCTCTTAGGAAATATGTATTAATATTACAGTGAGCAACCGTGTCGGGCATTGCTGGTTTGAGTGGAAGGTAGTCAAATTCTTAGCCATGCTAATTTTAGGAAACATTTCATGTACTGATTGATTGTGTGAACTTATTTCTGCACGAAGTGGTCAACCTGTTACCTGTTTTACAAAGGTCATTGGGGAATGCAGTGTGTGCTTTAGAGCCATCATAGGAAACATGCAGCAAAAGCTCAAGAGTTTGGTTACTCACTTCTCTCTGCCTGAGGATGATGTAGTACTTTAAAGCTACTCTGTGGTGAATTGGTATTGCTGCTCAAGGTTGTTACTTTTATGGAATTAAGTCAATGGTGAGGTGATCTGACCTTGTATTTAAATGTATTCCACTCGGCTGAAAGGGTTAATCTTGCCTTCTTGCAGCGTGGAGGGGAAGTTTCCTATACAGCATTTATTTTGTCATTTTGAACATGGCAGGGTAAATTGCTTCACTTTCTCCATTTGGAATTATTTTATACAAGGCTTGCATTTTGTGGATTAATGGTGGAAAGGAGAATAATAAACTTGGAGTTCTTAGACTTCCAAAAGATCAAAGGACAGTACACATAGCTCTTGCTCAAAGGAAGAAGTGCTAAGTACACTTAATCTAGCAGGGGTGGTAGTACCTGATAACACGTCAGGGAAGGTGAGGATAATGACTTCTTAGTATTTCAGCTTAAATCCCATTTTGTATCAGTAATATTGACAAATAATTGAATAACTGTCCTTTTCTGTTGAACTCTATATTGCAATGCTTGGAAGATTTCTGGCTGAGAAATTCTTTTACAGAGAGCCAGTATCTCTTGTATGAAACTCTCTTCTTTGAGAGTTAAATGTGACAGCTTGACTGTCTACTTAGAAATCAAGCTGTTCCTAATTAATAGCTGTAGGCGTATGAAAAGCTGTTCTCAGACAATGGCTGTGAGTGCATGAAAATCACAGGTTCTTTGGAATGACATGCAGCCTTCATCTCCTGGGTTTGTGACAGGAGTGCAAACTACGCCTGATTTCCTCCTGTGGCTTTAAGGAGAGCGAATCTCTGCAACTTGCTAGCATGTTTCTTAGAAACTCGATTCACATGGAAACCTAGATATCAAAATTAAGTCCGTAAATCCAAATTAAGTCCATAAATCCACCAGCAGGCTTGAATGCCTCTTGTAGGTAGAATATTTGGAAATGGCTATACAAGTAGTATAGGCCAGTGTGCTTGTCCTCCTTCCCAGTCATAGCAGAAGAGTCATGAGCAGGAAACCAGATGATGAGAGACACCAGCACTTGAAGACCGTGATTGTAATGTAAAATACTTAGCTAAGGGATTCTTTGTTTGCTGTGTTGTTTCTGGAGTATGCACCCTTAACTCTTAGTTCTTGGTTGGTTTCTCCAAATGGTCTTTGTTGATAGAATGGACTGGAATATTGACTGACTCATCTAAGTAAGTCTGAGAGTTTATTATTAAAAAAAAAAAAAAAAAAAGAAAAAATCAAAGCTTTAAACTGTTTCCTTGAAGCATTTATTGTGATGTGCTTAGTGGTAAATTTGCCTGTTCTTAGGAATGCTTTTCTTCTTTGGCATCTAGGTACATCTTACTTGGAATGGTTTACGTCCTATGTAAACAAAGTTGTAACTGGTGGTTATCCCATCATCAGAGACCAGATTTTCAGGTATTGTGACTGGGATTTATAACCTCACTGCAAGGTTTTGATGCTTCTTTTAGAATGCTGACTTCTTTCCAAGTAGTTATGGGTATCTGATAAAAAAAAGCTGGTAGTGGAGAGAGGGGGAGGGACATGAAACTTACTATAACTTTGTAAAACAGAATGCTTAAAGAAACTTTTTTTTTTTCCCTAGAAGTTTCAGAGTTTGTAACTTTAATGGGACCAGAATTTTGTGCTATAACTGATCTGAAGCTTAGCTAACAGTGTAGTATTAATTCTACTTGCTGTGAGTGTGCTGCAGCTGCAGGACTGTCCTGAGTTATTGGAAAAACAATTGTTTCAGTGGACTGGTCTCTAAAATAACACTGTTGAGCATGTAAATAAACAAGACTCTTCTGGTGTTTGAATCTTCATGCACTTTTCTTCTTAATATAAATAAGAACCTTAATTCTTTCAAACTGAGATGCTATAGCACCAAGTTCCTGATCTGTACATTAATTTGCTGTAGGTGTTGCTAGGTTTTGTTTTTTAAATAGCATAATGACACATCCTTATTAAACAAGTGTGTCTTCATTGACTTCATATCAAATTATACACCCAGCTTAATACCAGCATTAATGGAAGTACAGAGAGATCCACAGCTGTATGAGTTTAGGTGATGGGGAGGTGTACATCATGAAGACACTGCATACAGCCTTAATTAAATGCCAAATGACAAGCTAAGAATTACTTTTAACCTGGCACCAGAGTGCTCGTAGTAGTAATTAACTAATCGCTTTACATGTTTCGTTTTCTGTATGGAATGCACAGAGCTATTTGCAGAGTTAATGTTTTCCTTTCTGTAGGTATGTGCATGATAAAGAATGTGTTGCTACCACAGGAGATATTACTGTTTCTGTCTCCACATCTTTTCTACCTGAGCTCAGTTCTGTACATCCACCGCATTATTTCTTCACTTACAGAATCAGGTAAAAATAGCAACTGAATTAACTCTTCTAACACAGGAAAGACCTCTGTAACGTTCGCAGCATCAGTTGTTGTAAACTTATGCACAGCATTCAAAAACATAGTAAAATGAATAGGATGGGCTGAACATGCTGTACTTTTTAAAAAAAAAACAAAACAAACAAACCTACTAGATCGTTACCTGGTTAGGTATGCAAAGAACCAGTCAAGTTGGTAATTGGTGAAGTACAGTGATGGGTGGGGGAAATAAATTAGGAGTAACTCCTGTGGTTTAGAAAGAGGTAAATACCAACAGATAGCGGAGCAGAGGCTGGGAGATGGATCCCAACAACTGACTTAGTATACTTCCCCTGAGGTTTTTTTTTTCCTTGTCTGTTTTGAGAGAAATCCCAAGGATACTAAAGTGTTTCTTAAAATGTATGAAGACAGTTACATAACCATTAGGTGTGCTCTTTGGCTTCTAGAATTGAAATGTCCAAAGATGCTCTTCCTGAGAAGGCTTGTCAGCTG
The DNA here is from genome assembly GCA_011801015.1 of Ardeotis arabs. NCBI lineage: Eukaryota > Metazoa > Chordata > Aves > Otidiformes > Otididae > Ardeotis > Ardeotis arabs. The sequence goes on from JAAGAY010131173.1 coordinate 74,301, forward strand.
GACAGCCGATACTGGAGAATAACAAATGCCAAAGGTGATGTCGAAGAAGTTCAGGGTCCTGGAGTAGTTGGTAAGTAAAAGATTGCGTTTACAAACCCAGCAGAGGGAGTGTTTTTGTATTTAATGCGCACATGATGAAAGTTATGTTATTAGCCGTGACAGAGCGGAGTAGTTACATGGTTTGTATCAAAATCATTTTGTTGCTTGAAAGAAAGAGTTATGTATCCATCTGTTTTGTCTTTAAAGTCATTTTGTAAGGGATGTCCTGATAGTTAACCACTCTTCAGTTGGCTTTGTAGCATCAGTAGTTTCTGAGAATCATTTGTGTGTCCACTGGCTTACAAAATGATCTGTCTGAATATGTTGTAGAGTGCAAGTGCTTTAGCAAACTGCTGAATTGTAGTTCTACTTCAGTCCTGACTATTGTGATCTCATATTTTACCAACAGGGGAGTTTCCAATTATCAGTCCAGGGAGAGTCTATGAATATACCAGCTGCACTACGTTTTCCACAACATCCGGATACATGGAGGGGTATTACACCTTCCATTGCCTCTACTACAAGGACAAATTCTTTAACGTCACAATTCCGAGATTTCATATGGTGTGTCCAACGTTCAAGGTGTCTACAGCACGAATGGTAAGCAGAGATGCAGTTGTGCTTATCCTAGGAGTTTTTTTTTTGTCTGATCTCCTGTTTTCAGAGAACTTGGATTGATTTTAATAGGACAGTGTAGCTGTGTCTGTAAATTCCAACATCATGTCACTTTTCAGTTTTGATTATTTTGTTGAAAATCACTCTCTTCTTCAGAACCGTTTCTCAAAAAAAAAAAAAATTCTAAAAGTATCGCTCAGTCTAAGACTTTGGCAATTTCCCATTTTATGAATTCTCAGAGTGTTTATTGAGAAGAAAACACTACTGGTGCAAAAATTACAGTACCAAACAGTATTCACTTGAAAAATTATAGCGGTCCATCTGATGTTCATTAGCCTTCACTGAAAGGGCTTTTCATAAAGTCACTTAATGACTTTGCAAATCAGTAAGATATTCAGCTTGCTGTTAATTCTAATGTAGTTTCAGTTTGGAGATTGCAGGTGAACTGTATCATTAATTTTTCTGCTGTAGCCCATTTCAAGAAGAATGCTTTATTTCTTTTATCACTAGCATAGCCCTCATTTAGTGACTAATTCAGATAGAACTTGAAAAGTTTTTGTGCGAGCACTGAGTCTTTCCTTAGGGCTAGGCGTCTACTTGGACGCTTTCTCAGATTTTTCCAGGGATTTTCCACGCTCTCATTACCAGTAGCTCCAGCAGCAAGTGCCAGCAGATGTCGTGCTTCTCCCAGAAAATGGCATCTCTTAATTCCTGCTCACATTTGTGGGAGTTGTAGCCTTCTTCCCTTCGCTTACCTGTATAAATAATTGGCTTTTCTCTTCCGCTCCACCTCTGTTTTAAAGGTAGTAATGACCAGTTTTAAACTGCTTTTCTTAAAAGACAACAAAAGCTGCCAAGAAAATTGGCACAGCTAAGATACTGAATTGTGGCTTTACGTGGATGTACATAAGAAATAATGAAGGCTGACGGATATTTGCTGAGTTAAGGTCAAGTAGTTTGGCAAAATTACTTCTGCAAATTAAGCTTTGTAATTGTAAGGAGCTGGTTTTAGGACACAGAGCACAATGTCTACTCAGCTAATTGACACGACAATGCAGACTTTCTAGGTGATTGTTAGTGCTTTCTTATAACTAGCTGGAATAGATGAATTAAAAATGGATGTTTTATATTAGGAAACGAATCATAATGAATATGCAGTGGATGAAGACGAAGATTCCACAGACACTGATGAATATGAAGATCGACGTAGAGTGTTGGACATTCCTGCACCTTCTGGACGCTGCCCACGACATACCTGATGGGATTTTTTTCCCAAAACAAAATGAACTGTTTTCAGAAGCTGAACTCTTTGGGGCTAGTGCAGAAGAATATTTCTGACTGTTGTAAATGAACTTTCTGTTGCGTATCAGGGCAACTAGCATGAATGTTGGTGCCAGGTCTTACATTCATCAGAGTATAACTTTTTTTTTTTTTTTCTTTTCCCCTCCCCTGGTTTGGAAGTGGGAAAGAGGTTTGGGGAGGGGGCAGAGGGAGGGATGTGGGAGGAAGAGACAGGTGTTTGGGCTTTGTTCACTTTTTTCTGAAGTGTGAAACAGCGTGATAGTCCGAGGTAATCATATCTTACATTTTTAAACTATTGCCTATTTATGATCATATTGCAAATACGGTGTGGGGACTTGTTTTTATACGAGCATTTAAAATTAGCAATAGACAAGATGGCAAAAAAAGGTGTATGCTATTGTCCTTTCTCATGAGTTTCTACTCTTGATAAGTCCTGCTAGGAATGAAACTTGCAGTTTGGTCTGTGTATCCCATTTGGGTAAAATCAGGTGCTCTTATACTCTCTTTTTTTTTTAATAACATAGAAGTACAAGAAAATTCTGGTCATCAATGCATAAATTAGGAATGAAACTGGCCTTATTTTTAGACAATCTGTCTTTCAGCTTAATTCTATGCTATGTGACTCTGATTGGATAATGCCTTTTGGAATGTGGTGTATATGCATAATCTGTCACTCGGTAACCAAGAAAATTCTCAGTGACTATGAAGTATCAATTTGTAAATACATTTTGAGTTTTTTTTCTTTATATGTTTGCTGTTCAGACTTCATTATAGGTGACAATTTTATGCTGCAGTATAATGTTTCCCTAAATCCTCTATGGATTTTTCTAACTATGCCTGAATTTAAAAAGGAAAGAAAAAAAAAAAGGGGGGGGGGAGCCTGACAGAACACCAGATGACTAGAACCTTTATATTTAAAGAAGTATCTGTTTGCTTTATCACTTTTATTTTGTTTCCATTGCCATCAATAAACAACTGCCTTCTTTGCTCTCAAGTGCTACATGGGACTCTTCTTGCCAAGACTTCAGCAATAATTGTGTGACTAGCATCGCTGTAGTCAGTTCCTCTTCTTGACATCCAGAATTAGTAGCTCTTCCGAGGAAAGCCAGTATATTGTGGTTCCAGCTGAATGTTTCTGTTATTGACTAATTACTGCTCATACAGAAAGCTTGATTTCTTTACAAGTCGTAGTATTAGATTCTCCATCTGCTCATCTTTCTCTGGTGCCATTCAGCATTTGGATCTTCCACAGTGGTACAAGGTAGAAAAACAAATACTGAGCAGCGTCCCTACCACAGTCATTCTGGTGAAACATCTAGAGAAGTAAAAAAAAACCTGAATTGCTGGAGTGGCTTAAAACCGTTTCCATTTTGAGGATTCCTCAGTACGAACTGTGAGGGGAAGATGTGATGTTTGTGGTGTAATGCTTTTTCTTCACAGAAATGTGATCTGTTGAAAGGATCAGTGAAAAGGGGATTTAGTGGAACCAGAACTTATTCCAGTGCTGTAACTCTGCTGTGTGTTTTTCAGGACAGATAATTCTCATGGTCGGAGGCTTGCTTGATACTTTACCAGGACCTGTCTGTTCTAGTTAAGTGGTACCAGTCGAAGGTCATAAGGCTCTGCAGAAACACTCCCAGCTCCTTATGATTTTACTTTTCCCAGGAAGTGCTTCTCCTTTGTGTTTTTAAAGAGGAAATAAAACTATTGCTTACTGTACAAGCAGCCAAGATACAGGACAATGCTGTTCTGTCAGCTTCTGAGCGCTGTGGCGTGAGGGTTTGAGGCCTCTGATCCGCAGGACTCTGTGCGTGTACGAAGTGAGAAGGTAACCAGGTAGGGGGGTGACGTTGCTGTTCTTGTTCTAAACGCCTGCGTGTTTGTTACAGGCAAAATGTTATTCCGTGGCTTCAGGCAGCTATTTTAGCACGCGGCACGTTGCCTAACGTTACCAGATGCAGCGTTACTGCAAGCGCTGTAACTCTTCATTGTGTGTGTTTGAAGTAGGACTCACGCCAGCGGTTCTCCTCACCCCACCCAAAACCCTGGGGCTTCTGCCAGATTGGTATGAAAAGCGAAGCGGCCGAGACCATTGGAGAAAACAAGGAATCAGTGATGTTTGCCAGCACTGCTGGGCTGTAGAAATCTCCCCTGCGGAGACTGTCGAGATCTCGCTTCACCAGTGCTCTGACTGATTTAGCAATTGGGTGGTGGGGAGGTGTACTGGTAACTGCCAATCTAGCGCACCCAACTGCTAAATGCTTCCTGTGGTTCTTACAGTCTGTACGACCTGCGCTCGTGCGGTCCTCCAGCCTGAAAATCTGTCAGCGTCTCCTGACTCACATCCTGGCTGTTTGGTATTGATGCTTGATTAGGGCTTCTCCTGTCAGGGGAAGATAAGCCTTGTTGAACACCTCTGAATTCAGCGTATGGTTAAAAACACAGCACATCCACCACAAATACGTAACTCATCTGGTCTTCTTTTTGTGAGTGGAAAAGGCCTACACTGACAAGTCTCTTTAGAGTTGCGCTGGAGGATTCCTTCAGCATTTTTGTGGGCTTTTGCTGACTGGATGGTTTCATGGAGAGAAACTTTGGCCACCATTTCCTTGCTGTGACTGAGTCACGCAAGAGAAAAACAAGTGGTGTGCCAGCCACTGGTGGAAACAAAAAAAAAGTTTCTGTGCAAGTTATTCCAGTGCTGGATTTGTTTTTTCCCCTGCCATTGTTTAAAGTAATTTCTCATAATCTGTGCAAAGAATGTAAGGTGGAAAATTCAGGCCAAGTTGGAAATAGCATATATTTGTGACGATACAGATAAATGTATTCCCTGTGGGAGGAACCATGCTGAGTTCCTCATACAGGTTTCAGAAGGGGAAAACAGGTAAATGTTCAGCGATGGCTGAAGTGAAGTTCCTTGTTCCCAATTCCTCATTGCTAAATTTTCTAAGTGAATTAATAAAGGAAGGATTTTTTTCAAGCCTTAGTTGAGCGGATTCTCGTTTAATAAGTTGCATACAATAACTCACAAGCATCTTATTCTTGCATCTTTTTCCTTTTATTTATGGCTTAACCAGAGGTAAAAATCTTGAAGACGTTTACAAGATCATCAGCGGAGCTGACTGATAACCATCAACTACTCTGCCACACCAGTAGCTGCTGGGATGGAAATTCCGCCGTAGGACAGCTACGCTTAATGCAAGGTGGGAGGAATTTCACCAGCCGTGGACACGCTGGAGGGTGGGATGCCATCCAGAGGGACCTGGACAGGCTGGAGAGGTGGGCCTGTGAGAACATCATGAAGTTCAACCAGGCCAAGGGCAAGGTCCTGCAGGTGGGTTGGGGCAATCCCAGGCTCAAATACAGGCTGGGTGGGGAATGCGTGCCTACAGAGAGGGGCCGGGGCTGGGGCCGCACCGACGCCGCTGCTCCGCCCCCGAGGGGCCGGCACAGCCGGTACAGGCAGCACCGCCGCCGCAGACCCCCCCACCCCCTTCCAAAACCTCCGCCCCACTCCCAGCAGACGGCGCGGGGTCCGGTGCTCGGGGCAGGTAAGGGGCGAGCGGGGCTACTGCGCCACCGGGCCCTCCCCGCCCCTTCCCACGGAGGAAGGCCGGCGACCCCCGCCTCATCGTGGGGATGGAGGGGGGGCAGCCCCTCGTCTCGGCGGGGCCGGGGGAGCGGTGGGAGAGGGGGGCGAGCGGGAAAAGCTCGGCGGTGCGGCTGGGCTGGGGGGGGGGAGGTGG
>JAAGAY010131173.1:80022-90636 GCA_011801015.1 Ardeotis arabs
TGGGTACGGGGCACCCCAATAAAGCAAACGCCGCCCCGAGCACCTGCCAAAAATGCCGTGGGCCCCCGCAGGACCGGGGCTGGGAGGCCGAGGTGCCCCTTTTCTTGCCTTTTTCTGCTCGGGGGTTGCGGGGAAAGCGGTGGCAGCCCGGGCTTGCAGGTGGGCTCTCTCCCAGGTGGGACTGCAGAGGAATTGTTTTGCCCCGCAGCGGAGGCAGCGAGCCCTTCCTGCCATCGCAGCGGCTGGTTCTTGCTGCTGAGATCGCTCAGCTGCTTGAGCTAAAGCAGCAATTTAGAAAATCCAGTTTAGAAAAGGTTTTCTGCTTTATTTCTTTTCCTTTACTATTATTTTTTTTCAAACTAAAATTTTCCTGTTGTCTCATCTCTTTATCATTGAGGAGCACATAAAAAAAAATGACTCATTTTCACAAAAAACCCACCCAGATTGGTTGCAATCCTACTGTCAAAGCTCCTATGCCTTCTGTGATGGCTTTTATTAATCTGCCTCATCTTTATTCTGGTCATGACTTGCCCTTTCGAAAAGGCAAGCCAAACCGTTTCGGTCTGCTGACGGTGCTGCGCGACCGAGGGCTGCTGGAAGCTGGAGAGGTTCCCAGGAAGATTCTTGTTGCTGTCCAGAATGGCTCTCGCTTTAATCGCCAGACTAACGGCAGCTCCTGCAGCTTCACATCAGTGTGGGATGAGCCTCTGGTCTTGAAAGGCTTCTTACAAAGTTGTTTACGCTAGAAAATCATCTCATCCTGCACGTTATGGGTTTGTTTTTCTCAGTTTTCCAGCTCAACAGTAAGTCATACAGACAGGAGAAAAAAAAAAGTAAAGTATTTTTGTGTTTTTTTTTTCAGTAGGAAAATTAACTAGACTTAAGGTCGAGAAGCATTTCAGTATTGTTGCAACCATCTTTTCAAGTCCAAAGTCAGTCTTCTGGGAGGAAAAAAAAACACTTCATCCCAACATGATTGTGGTCTGCCATGCTAGAATTTTGGCTGTGTACAGAAATAGCTTCCAGCGGTGTTAAGAGGGTCAAGAGCAGCAGTGTAACTGTTTCACTACAGTCTTATCCTAAGTGAAACTTGTTACCCAGATGCCTGTAATTCTTTGGGACTCCAATCCCACTTGGGCTTTGAAGACAAACACAAAATCATGCCCTCCTAGCACAAGTATGGTCCTTCTCTCCCCCCAATCTGCTTGATCCCCCCCATATTCTGTCTGAAGAGCCTGCTCTCCGCAATAGCAGAGATTTTTTAGGAGGAGATGTTATTGTTTGTAGTTCAGACTCTGTGTGCAGAAGTCATATCTTGTAACTCCTGCTTTGGAGTTGCCTATGTTAAATTCTGATTTTCCTGTTGCGGAGGACTGGAGCCATCCCTTGGTGGCTTACTGCATGGGTCAGGACCTCAGTGAGAGGGAGAAGTTTGAGGAGAGGAGGGGCAAAAGCCCCCCCAGTGCAGATGAACCCCATGAGAGAGAAGAAGGGAGCACAGCCTGGCTCCAGGGTTGCTGGGGAATTGCTGTAAAAGAAAAGGTACTGGACACCTAGATGGCCTCTCTCTTTGTTAGGTGCATTTGTAGCTGTCAGAAACAGGGAGTCCTGTTGAATGGTGCAATCAGAGAGGAGAAAGGAGAGCGGTCTACAGCCTGCCGGGGCTCAAATCTCAGTTCTCAGAATAAAAATCCTCTCTCAGAAAGAGCCAGTTACTTTTTCTGGCTTTCACTGGTTTTCCTGGCCAACGCCTTCAGTCCTGTACTGAACCAAGTGCTGAAACCTCGATTCCTCACTGTGTATTTTGCTGGTTTTGTGTTGCTTTTGAATAGAATAAACATCTAACATCTATTTATGCCTTCAAATTAGGCAAGAAGCATAATCAAGATGAACTGCATCCTGGTAACCGTCTGCATTGTGCTGCTTGCTTTTTGTAGTTCCGGTGAGTACGAGAGAGGTACTTTCCTGACGCAATGTTACGCCAGGGGCTGAGGAAATCGTGGAGAACATGTCAGAGAAGGCAAAATAAGAAGAAAGGCCTGGCTTTTTTAATACCACTTTGGGGGATGACGGTAACCGTTGCAGAAGAGAGAACTGGGTGCAGAATATGATGGGGCTTAATACTACAGCAAGGCTGTTGTGTTTTGCTGCTGGAAGGTTGGATTCCTGTTGTGTAAACTGGAAACTGGGTGTCTAGCACGAGAGAAATAAAAAAAGGATAGAGCAAAATTCTGCTGAAAGTGTCTCTTGTTGCCTGTCCTTTTGGAAAAGGCAGTCTTTAAGAGTAGATGAAAGAAGCAAACAAGATATTATTCTGCAGGGACATAAATGTTTTTAAAAATGATATTAAGTCCATGCTTTGAAATATTCCTTTCAAAATTGCCAGTCTCAACTCGTGCACTGACAAACGCTGGTAAATTCTACCCTGAGGCTAATAACCAGGCTTATGTTTTGGGGCAGTTAGATGCAGATAGTGATTGTTCTTTTTTTTTTTTTTTTTTTTTTCTTTTTTTTCACGCTGCTACTGTCCCAGTACTTTATTATTCAGTAAAGATAAACCCTTGTCTTCTCAGGCTATGCCCTAAGGTGTTACCACTGCGATAACAGCCCTTCCTTGTGCAAGACCAATAGTACTTGCTCGGTGACTGAAGACACTTGCTTGCAGATGAAATTTGGTATGTATGCTGTCCTGCAGACCTAAAATAAACACGAGCAGATTGGTTTTCGTTGCCCGGACACTTCTGGTCTGGCCTTAGCGTACATTTCTTCACCTCACTTGAAGGAAGGTGGTGAACACTTTTGAAGGTCGTGCTTATATCCAAGCAACTGATAAACATGATGATGATTTAGGATGCTGATTTGTAATGATTAGAGTGATGATTTAGGATGCTGATTTATACTTGTACAAGCATATACACAGATATCTGTGTATCCAGATTTAAAAAAAACCAAACAAACCAAACCACATCACAAAAACAAACCAAGAAACCCATCACCCAAGGGAACTGGAAAAAAGTAGGGATGACTTTACGATACAAACCCTTTGCTCTGAATTTGTTACACTTAAACAACAGATAAAGCATATGTAGCCCACAGAATAAACCTGGAGATGAAGACTCAGTCCTTTAGGAATTAATGCTGGTAAAATAAATTATTTTTTCCTGAGGGTGAAGCGACCTGCATCTCAAGAAGGTGGTCAAGGATATTCAGGGCATAGAGTTACTGTTCTAGTTGTTAAATAACATTTGAGTAACTCTTACTACTGGTGACAGGAGTTTCATTGGAAGAACAGAAGTACTGAGTCAACTGAAATGATCTCCTGCTTTCCCACGCAGTTCCCTCTGCTCTGGGTTGGCTTTGGACAGCGGGAAGTGGGATGGGGCGGCACTGCTCGGTTCCCCGGGATGGTCCCTGCGGGAGCTCACGACTTGGTGCGGAGGATGGAAGCTGCTAGCGCTGCTGGGCCAGGACGCTGCTCTCTGCTGCTTGCATCCCAAGGAATTTTCTCTTTGGCTATTTCCCTTGAGCCTAACCCTCCATGAGCACAACCCGTAGGCTTTCAGCACGCGTGAGCTGGGATGGGCTAGGTGGTGACGCACTGTCCTCCTCTGTCAGAGGAGGTGTCACTTGTGCTCCGCCCTGTATCTCCCAGTGGATCATTTGGGCTGAACTGGAAGCACTGGTTAGCTTGAGCTAGAAAGCTTTCTTAAACTCCAAGAGGTACAAGGGAGTGCCGTGGAGGCAGGAGCATGGCTTGGTATCGCTATTCACACTCCTAAATTCCTAGTGAAGGCAAATTTGGAAGCTTTTAAACACTTGAAGCTTAAAAAAAAAGCAAGTATGTGGCAGTCTAGGCAGTGATTCTCTCTGTACAAAAAAAAAAGGTATTGCTTTCAATATTCTCTTAATCTGTTTAATTTTTTTTTTTTTAGGTAAATTGAGAACTTCCTCCTGCTGGAAGTTATCCCAGTGCAATATGAATGATATTGCAGAGTTCTTCCAGTTGGATAATTTTGAATTCTTTTGCTGCCAGCACGACTTGTGCAACGAGAGCGCGATTACTGCCATTAACAAAGCAGCCTTCAGTATTGCCTCTGTAATGACCATGTTGTGGGTGCTCCTGTAATAATCCTCGTTTGTATGTCGTACTTTCAAGGTGAAATTCTACAAAATCATTAACTCTTTCCCAAATTGTACTTCTCACGTTTTCCTAACGATGGGTTGAAACATTCACTTTTAATTTTAAATTCTGTTTCCTGAGGTTCCAGCTGTTAAGTCACTGTCAGCACTCGTGGGAAGGAGACGTGTATTGTTACCAGTTGTAGGGAATTTGGGTGGTTTGGGTGTTCCCCATGTTCGTGGGAGAAAGACCTTGTTCTGAAGTAGTGCTACCTTGTGGAGAACCTGGGCAAATGTCAGTGGGTGATGTGAAAGGGAAGGAATATGCTGGAAAACTCATTTCTTACCATTCCATAAATTGTAATGATTTTTGGTTGGGATTTCTGTGGGTTGGTTTTTTGGGTTGTTTGTTTGTTTTGGTTTGGTGTTTTTTATGCTCCCTTGTCACACACCAAGCAGTGTCTTTGCCCTCAACGCAAGCAGTGTTGGATCAGAAGTATAAACTTGCTGCAGCCTTCATGGAAATATTTCATTTCAACTGATGTAGACTCTTTGTTCCCATTACCGTAACTTTTTTTTTTTCTTTTTCCAAGCCAACGATATAACCTTGTAAGTGCTGTTATTTTGGGAGAAAGCATCTACATTTCTTAAACCAAAACCAAAATATAAGTGAGGAACACTTTTCCCTCTCTTTTTTTTTTTTTTATTTCAATGAGCATGCAGACAACACATGCTAGCTTCTTTTGCAAGCTTTTTTTTTTCCCTTTATCTAGGATTTTAAGTAAGCATGTGCTTTGCAGTGAGTATTTATTAGTATACTGGAAATTGTTTATAAAATGCTAAGGAATTGCAATGGCACATCTAGTTGATTTTCTCACATAGCTTTTGGGTTTTGTTGGAAAAGGTGCCATGTAAACTTAACCCTTCAAGCTTCCACCTAAGAGTATTAAACAAAACCTTTGCAGAACTTTATATTTTGACTTTTATGCAACTCTATAAATGCCAATATAAAATATACGTATATTTATATAGCATGAATAAAAAATACTCGGTTTGTATGTGTAAGAGGTTGCTCTGCCTCAGCGGTGGGGTCAGACCTTTGATACTTCTCCAGTACCTAGGGACCCCCTCAGCCAGGTACAATCTCAGATTCTCTTTTTTTTTCTCTTCTGGAGCTCTTGGCACGTCCCTGCAAGAGTTGCGGTCCGTTGCTAACGGCGTATTCTCTTTCTGAGGACCCTCGCTTGTGCTGCGCAGGGTGCCAGCGACGCCAGTTCGCCCAGTCACAACAAGGGTGTTACTCCAAATCCGTGGTGTATTCTGCAGTGTATCTAAACCATGACATTAGGTTAAGCCTGGCTTAGCCATGAATGCATCCTGAGATCTCCCTGATCACTCGGAACATGGAAGTCATGCTATCTTTGAATAATAAAAATATCAAAAAAGAAAATGTGGAGAGCGTGGTTCTTTATCCGTCTGCTATTTACAGCGTTTCCGTGTGAGATGCATCCACGCTTCCCATCCACAGTCTCTCGATAAATGCGAGTAGACTTCTCTCAATTGTCTGGAGATGGGTGCTACATGTAGTTGGTTCGTTTTGGCAGTGATGATTTAGTTTAGGGAGCTGTTTGACTGGACAAAGGGTGATGGTTTTAAACTAAAAGAGAGTTTTTTTGGATACTGCATGTTTTATTCTGCTACGTACTGACTAGATTTCCTTCTGGAAGTCTTGGTTCCTGCTTCTCTCCCCACTACCTTCTCCTTGCTTTATCTAACCTCTAATATCTGTTTTGGGAGGGAAAACAGTCACATATGATACTCCCCAAGTTGTAGGTGATCTTACTAGAAACTGTTGGCTTGAAGTGTGTGGCCAGGTTGAATAGAAAGCATTTATTTCATGAAGCCAGACAACTGGAAAACAATATTACAGTATTTCCCTCCCTCTCTCACAGGTTAATTGTACTGTGAGCCTTTTGGTGTGCATGGCAACCGAACAGGTACTGGAAACGGTGATTTGATGTTGGGCTCGAAAGAAACAGAGAGTCCTTGATTTCCCAGTCTCTTGTCCTTTCATGTTTTTATTTTCCCTCTGATTAACAAAAGCAGACGCTTACAAGACAGTCGTTTCTGCACAGTTTTTTTTCCACTGACGCACCGTTTGTCAAGCTCTTGCTCATTTTAGATGAAAAAATGATGTTACGGCACCGACTCAATCCAGAGTCAGGGGAAGGTTTCTCTGCTGCGTTGTCAGTGTCTCTCTTTTGATGGTTGGCACTTTTAAACCTGCTTGCTCACCATATGGGCTGCATAAATAAAATATTTGGGGTTTTTGTTTTTTAAAAGTGCAAGAAGCAGCTCTGTATTTTGTCTGTCTGGTAATAGTTCAAACAGTCTTTTTTTATAGCCTTGAACACTTGCTTGTCTAATCTATCAAATCTCTCCTTCCTTTGTCTTCTAGAAGCAGCTTGAGCAACGAGTCCTTGTGTTTTGCACTCTAGAAGGCCACTTCTTTTGTAAAGATCAACAGGAACTCTGTTTAATTCTCGTAGTGAAAAAGCGTGTAGCAAAGTAAGAGAATTTGCAACGGCGACTGCTATAAGAGCAAACAAGTTTTTAAAAAATTACTAGATTTCAAGGGGAAAGCATCCCTTTTGTCCCTCTCCTGGGAAAAGTAGATTAGTCACGTAGGCTCATTCTCATCTCATGCCATTTCAGAGATAAATGGTGATGCAAGGTTTCATGTTTTGATATATATTTGCGTTTTCTGAGCCTGCCTGCTCTGACCGGTGAGCTCTCCTGCAGAAGCAGTTGCAGGAGGATGGTGCAAAACACATTCGGGGTGAACCGCTGCTGTATTACCGTGCAAACGTACCCGTTGCTCCGTGCAGGGATGCTTGAGTGCTGGGTAACTTTCCACCGTTGTTTGTTTTGGTGGTTTTTTTCATTTTTAATTATCTAAATGGTTTGTTCTGTTCTGAATTAGCGGCATGGCTAAAACCTCATCCTTAGCTGTTTACATTTGAGCATGCTTTTTTGTGCCAACACACATCGTTTATATACTAACGGCCATCTAATCATCAACGACTATTCTTCCCTCATCTACTACTCAATATTAATTGCTCTCATAACCATTCATCCCTTTTTTTGGAGGGGGCACAAGTTCACAAAGGAGTTCTTTCTCCCTACGGGAACAAGAAGAAGGAGCTAGCAAACGGAAGCTGCAGTAGCAGCAAGCGGTGTGTAGAGAAATTCGTTCTTGTGATCTGCCCTGGCCATTAATTCCTCCTCCAAGCCCTCATGGTGCTTTCTGCCTTCCATGTGGTGGTGACTACCTGTCCTTCGGCTTGAACCGTGGGCATGGAGGGCTTGGAAGCCCCGTGGCACTGGTGGGAAGGTGGGGCTGATACCCCTGGTTGGTAGGCATTTGGCTTGATCCTGTCTGAAGTCCATCTCTAGTTTTACCATCACTCATGGAAGGGAAGGTGGGATGTCTCCGTGCTATTTCAGGGTGCAGGAAATTGCGAAAAGAAGCAGATGCACAGGGAAAACTAGGTAGGCAGAGCAAGCAATTTCCTCCCACTGCTTGTCGGAGTGAGAAGAATGAGGAGGCTGACCGGCGAGGAGCTTTTATTTTGTACAACGGAGGAGGAATTGCTAAGATAATGAAGCGGTGCCAACAGAGAACGGCGCATTAGGTAACGTGCTCTTGCGCTAACGGGGGCATCTGTATGCTGCCATTATATAAATATTAAATGCGTTTAATAACAGCCGTGTTCCTCCAGCTGGAAGGGAGTGTAGGGAGTCTGAATCTCTGCGTGTCTCTGAGGGGCTTGCATCTTGCTGGTAAGTACAGTCAGTCCTGGGGCTGGCGTCGTAGCAGGGAAGTTAGGCTGCAGGCTAGGCCTAAATATTCAAGCCAGCATTATCTGCAAGATGCCCGCGTGTGTTTGGGCAGAATCTAGGACACCGCGCTTTCTGACTCGATAACACCATGTTAATATTGCACTAACAGGGCGGCGGTAACGGCATTCTGCATTTTAGAGAGGGAGAAGAGAGAAGATAATTGTCTATGAGATCCCTGAAAGAAGCAGGTTGTCATTTCCACTCCCATCTCTCCAAGAATAATTTATACATTGGGATAAAATAAAGACCTGCAGACGATATCATCTTTGTGGGTTTACATGCTGCAGTGATTATTACGGTATGATAAGTTACAGCAGAGGAAAAACTGTTCTGGAGCCTAGAAACGTGAAAACTTAACAATACTTTTGGTTTCTTGCACTAAGTGGAATAAATTAAAAAAAAAAGTTTGGAGCAAAGTTACAGAAAAGAAAGTTTTCTGAAATGAGAAACCAGTTCTGAAGGGTCAGTGAAGATGACGACACAGGTGTAAACACGGAGCAGCAGGGACCTAAACACAGCGTTCCCCAGGCAGCACTGATGTCCACATCCCAAAGAGGTGGCCAAGGACGAGAGTGAAGCACGTGCATTCCTGTTTTTTCTCCTTTCTGACAGCTGTTCAGAGATGCCACTTTGGGGCAGGTGTGGAGAAAGACAAACAAGGCTACGGAGATAGCGCAGGATGGGGCTAAAGTCACGAAGGTTGCAGGCTGAGCAGACGGAGGCTGTGATCAGATGGGCTCTGGTGTTTGTTTTGGAGGCTGCTGCAAACCTAAATTGCCTGAAGGAAGAAATGGCGCCAACGTGACCGTCTACCTTGTGCGCTGCTGAATGCATGAGGAGGACTAACTGGTGAGTGGAGTAACGAGAATACTGGCTTAAAAGTTTCCATTGCTTTTTAAGGATACAGATTTTCTTGGGTTTTATTAAAATACACAGTATTTTTGAATGCCTAGCTAGCCCAACAGCATTCTGAGGGTGCGACGAGGTGCTTTTTTCCCCGTTTGTGTGAATCCTAAAGAAGTCCTTATTCTCATGGGCGCTCTGCGCTGCATTCAAGCCTGTGGTGCTGTAATTCATTTCGTGCTCAGACTCCTATTTCCAGAGATGCTAACGTCTTCCAGAGAACTTCAGGCACTCAGGCACCCATCACCATCAGCTGTCACACTACTGAATGTTCAAGGCGCGGATGAGAACACGCACAACGCAGTGCAATCGTTTAGCTCGCGTCCCAAATGAATGAAGACAGAGTCTGCGGCATGGCACCAGAAAAAAAAAGATTAAAGCGGTTAAGATGACATCTGCATCTGGAAATCTAATAACTTTTACAGTCTGATGGGTTTCTTCCTTCCTGTTCCCAGTCATTTTAATGTTGTAGTCTCCTGTAAATTAAGGCTTGTTCTCTGTTCCGTGTACCGTGGGATGACCTGATTGATGCTGGTCTGGGAAATGCTGGGCCTGAAGCTGGGCTGCACCAGAAGCCAGACAGTGCCAGGTACTGCAGTTTGCACACCGAAAAAAATGACGATCCAAACCATTACAGAAGGCAAAATGTAAAAGCTGCTGCTGTCAGACACAATGTGCAGCTTGCTTTTGTGCTTGTGAGTACGTTCTACCCCGGAGAACTCAGAAAAAGGACTTTCAGTCCCTTCCTCTCTCTCAAAGCAAGGTCAATATAACTGTTGTTCTGAAAATTCCCTTCCCTAACTGTGTATCAGCCACTCGTTACAGTATGAAAGTGGTTTATCTTTGTTAATGTCTGTATTAGTTCACATTATACACTGTAATGTAATGAGGTAGTGGAATTTTACTGGAGACTTTGGCATTGTTCATGCATAAGTATAACAAACTAAAGGACAGCTCGGCCCTGGAAAGAAGGACTTCGCTTCTTGGAAGCGTAGAGCTCTCCGTGAAGGATAGCAGATACCCCTGAACAACCGAGATAATGCCAGCATCGTGTTGCACCCGCACGTTTGAAGGGCGTAAGGAGCCTGGGTAAAACCCAGGATGGGATGTCCTGGTTTGGCTGGGACACGTCGCACACGTGGGCGCTTCGCCTGTGGATTTCTCTCGGCCGCATCCAAGCCTCTCTCCTCGGTTGGCACGCGCCAGCCGCGAGTTTCCGTGATGCTGTGTGCGCCTACGCCCTTGCTAACCTCGACCACCTCTGCTGCGTGACTTCCCTTCTCTCTACAGGAGATTTATCAGAGGGTTTCACTTTTTCCTGGTGTTTGACTTCATCTTCCATAGGGAATTTAAGTGCGTTGCGGTCACAGTCCCACACGCCGGTTGTTTTTGCAGGGCCATGTTTCTCTCCCATGGGAATTCTTCATCAGGCTGGGAAGGTACCACCAGCTCATCCAGCCTTTCCTCGATAGTTCTGTTTTCTCCCACTGAATAATTACCTTTATCTCATTTTTTATTGTCTTGGGGGATCATTTTTTTTCCCCCTCGGGTGGCATTTTTTCCCCTGGTTTTATTTGCTTGCCCACTGCACAGTTTGAACATTTTGCAGTCGGTTGTACGTTAAACTTTTGCTGGGAGGAGCACGGCACCTTCTTCATCACCTCCGAGGAGCCGGGGGGGGACCAGAGG
>JAAGAY010131173.1:90656-112993 GCA_011801015.1 Ardeotis arabs
CAGGGAGGTGGGGCAGGGGGGGAGGCTCCGGGCCCTCCTCCCGAGGAGGGGGTGTCGCTGTGCTGTGCCCCTGTCTGAAGCGGACTGTGAGGTGCTCCGTGCCGTGGGGATAAAGCACTCAGCACGGGGACCCCCGCCGAAAATGGAGGTGGGGGGCGAGCGGGTGTCGCGCACCTGCGGCCCGAGGCAGCCGGTAGCACCGCAGTGCAGAGGCCCCGGGCGGGAGGAGCTGCAGCCGGCTGCTCTGCGGGAAGGAGCTCGTTCTCGGCACCGCACCTGCACCTGCGCTTCGCTGGGGGCTCTGCGCTCATCTCCTGTTTCTCCGGTGGTGCGCTGTTACGGAACAGTGCTTCCTTGTGTGTTATTTTTAAGAGGAAAATACGCTCAGCGTTATTAAGAAATTGTTTTTATAACAGACACAAGTAATAGCAACGTCAATGTACTGCTATATTAACTACAGAGTGCGATTAATGCAGCTTCAGCGTTCGTGCTTCTTCGCTGTATGTCATCTGTTTGTGCAGTTTTTGTCCAAGAGCTTTTAAGTCCTAGGTGGCACGGACCATTTGAAAGCAAGCTTAGCTAATTCGGCAGAAGAACCAACGTCTCGGCAAGCCGTCAGACAAGGATAAAAGCGAAAATACGCAGATAGGATAAGAAAATAATTATATCTTTCAGCGTGTGCATGTTTAAAACACAAAGATGTTCTAGGAAATTGGTTTAAAATAATAAAACACTTAGGTGAGTTTTTACACGCTTCTGCTATTGTCTGGTTTTCTGCTGTCCTCTTGAGAAAGAGAGGAGAAGGGGGTTACCTTCTCTGGTAGTTAGAGGAGTAAAGTTCTGCCTCAGAGTTTTCTTCCATTGTCTGTATTTCTGCAAGAGAAGGGGGAAGGGTCCTACCTTAATAGCTTCGTAGTGAGAACTCAAATGAGCGCCCTTTGAAGCCATTTTTATATCGGAATGATTTTGGAATGGATGGAAAGTTAGACAAACGTGAGCAGTTCTGTGGGAGCTGGTGGGCTGTTTCTCTGCCTGAGCAGTCAGCCAAATAGGTATTTGTAGCAATGCCGTTCGGTATTGTACCGTGTAGCTTGGTCACCCTCAAGCTGTGGGACTTCTGTGACAGCTTCAGATTGAGCTGCTGCTGAAATCTGTCCTGCTCGCTCTGCTGTGCTCCTGAGTGCCCCTTGTGCTGGGCCCCGAGACGTCTGACTCAAGGGAGTAAATAGAGTGGAAACTATCCAGATGAATAATACACGATTAGTTTTGTTTTTTAAGCTGGATTTGGCTGCAGCCAGTGCTGTGACAACAGAATGGATGAGTATGAAGGGAAAGCCGTTAATGAGACCTTTCTTTTTGGTAATCTCCTGTTACAATAAGAGCCAAAGTTGTACGTTGAGCATCAGAAGAAACTTGTTTCATAAAATTAAGTGGGTGTCTTGTATCTTGTGGAATTTGTGAAAGGTTCCACTATCCTGCCTGTTCTTTAGTGAAGAAGAGAAGTGAGTGCGCAGTGCATGGCAAAGAGTGGTTATCAACGCAGTAGAATATGCAAGATGAAGAGCAGGATGAGATGCTGGCAGTGATGAAGGGATGTGGAACCTTCAAAGTGAGGATGAGCAGTTTGAACTTACAGGGGAAAGACAAATTTTCCATTGCTCTGAAAACTTCACATGCTTGGTGCCTGGTAGCGCTACGTCCAGGACATAGGCTGCCAAAGGAAGGAAAATGGTGATAGAAAAGTTAATTGGATTCTATTTAGATGTACTGCAAGGAGAAGGGATGGAGTTGAGCGGTCCAGCATTCAGATGGCAGCTTCACCAACTTCAGTTGGTAAAAAAACGTTATTGGTTGACTTCGTGCTGGGTAAGGAAAGTCTGTTCAGTTTTGTTTCCAGCTTGATTTGGAAAACTCATCAATATTTAGCGTCCCTAATGTAAATAAAAATACATCAGACAGTAGCAGCTAAGGTATTCCGGTCGGAACGCTGGCACATGAAGCGAGCAAAAGTGACTGCGTCAAGTCAGAGCTGGAAATGAGCTGAAATATTCATAAATTAAATACAAATGCACCGCCGTGTTACCGCTGGAGTCATTTTGCTCTCTTTGTACCGGGGTAACCTTTTTATGTGTCTGGAAGTGAGCTCTTCACTGAGAACAGATTTGAAGTTACAGCTCTGGAAGAGTTACAAGAGGAGGTTTTTACTTCCCGGTTCTGTAATTCTCATCCCCAAGCCCACGCCTCGTTTGTGGATTTTAACGTTAGAAAAGATTCTTCGCATAATCCAGTGTGGCCTTGTAGATAACGTAGGCCATCGATTACAGCCTGTGATTCCTGGATTTAGCTTTGAAATGATAAACAGCTTTAAAAGCAGCCTCTGCTATCACTCTGCATGCTTTTTAAGATAAGCTATGTGCTGATGTTTATTGTAAACTGCTTTCCAAATTTATTATTGATCTGTGTATGCATATTTCCAAAATCTGTAATACAGATTAGAAAGGACACGTTATTTTCCTTGGGAGTGAAAATTATTGAACGGGTACAGCTTCTCTTCTCACTTCATGCTACTATTTGGAATATCATCCAGAGGCCGAGCAAGATACATTAGTCTGCTCTTCAGATTATGTCTCCAAGACACAATTTGGAATTTACTACGTGGGCTGTTGAATAGATTTTGCCCATTTTTTTCCTCAACCAAGTTTGTCACTGTTACTCAGTAAAGATCTTAACCTTTGAGCTGCCTTTTACCTACACAGTCTTTAGGATTTTGCTTTTTAAAACCTTGCTGTGGCCTATACTTGTGTTTATTAGGAAGCTGCAGCTTTCCATGATCAGAAGCTGCAGTTATGTATACGTCTGGTACTTTGGTGCCGTTTAGAAATTTGCAGTACGGGAACAAATGTGAGCAAAAGAAGCCAGGAGCACTTGCTGTTCCCAGAGTTTCAGATGCAGGCGTTTTTTATGCTCATCAGTGACCTCAAGGGTAGCAACTCTCCTTGTATTTTTCAGATATGCAGCGGATGCACGGTAATTAAGGCAGTTTGATGTTCTTGTTTTTAGTCTTTATGTATGATTTTATAGAAATGTGCAGTGATATCATCCATCTTACGTTGCAGTGGAAGGCAGTGTTTAAGGTCGGGTTAAATATTAGCAAACTATATGTGGTTTGTGTCTTGTATTTATATGTGGGAGAAGTGTGGTGGAGATCACAGGTGCTGTCAGAATTCAGCAAACAAATTAGTTTCAAGCATTTTACAGTGAAATATGTAAAGAGAAGTACAAGTTAATTACAGTTATCTGAGAGTCCCTGATACTTACTGTGGAATTATTTCATTTTTTTTTTTCATAGCCATCGTGAAACTATGTGGAAATGGGGTGGTGGAGATGATTCTCCTTCCAAAACAGTAGTACGTATTGAACTACTATTAAAATAATATTTTCTTAAGAATTTCTGATGTAGAGAATCTTTAATCGATGATATACTAATCGCATGTATTTGCTCTTTTGTAAATAAGTTGTTTAACTAGTTTTGACATGATTCAGCTTTAGGACTCTAAAAGTCAGGTTGGATTCTTGCTTCCTATCTATTTGGTTTTTAATTTTTCATGTGTAGCACAGCTGTTCTATTCCTCTTCATTATGCTTATCTTGCTTGAAGAAGACATCTGTAGGAATTACATAAGCTTTAACCCAATGTATTTTTGTGTACAGTATGGTCAGGGTCAGTATTTTATTGCCATTGGGTCCAGTAATGCTACTGGTCATTACAATGCAAATCCAGTAAATGAGGAAATTTGTTTTTAGATACCTAGGATGCTTTGATCGTTTTTCCTGTATTTCAAATAAATATTCTGAACCCGTTTCTAAGATTTGTAATTTCATGTGTCTATCAAACATACTAAAAACAGTCTGGTATAGGTACCCACAGTACCTATACTTAAAACCATGTAAGTTTTAGCGTTGCAATCTACTAGATTTGCTGAATGTTTTTAAAAAACCTGAACAAACACCAGCTGAAGAGTTTTTTGCAGAAGCAGGATTGTCTGCACCGTTTTCTTTGTTCAGAGTATGCTTACCCTCTGCAGGCTGCGGGCTCGCAAGATGCAAGAAGCATGTCGGTGACGGATTTGACTGAACAGCTGACGAGTACTGAACAGCTGGTAGCTCAACTGAAGGAGCTTGTCAGAGAGAAGGATGCTGAGCTTCGAAATAAAGATCTTCAGTTAAAGGTACCGCGCGTGGATTCTCGTCAAGAAGACTGTTTAAAAAACCCCTTCAGCCTGGTTCATCATGAGCTGTTTTCGTAGATATAGTCTTATATTTAGTTATAGCGACGCTGGGAGCACAGGAAGCGTTGGTCACCATCAGCTGTTATGGTTCCTGAATGTTACTGGTTTTTGCCAGAGTCTCTTCTGTTCCAGAATTTTAACTGGGTGTGGGTATCACACAGGCAACGTGTTCCTTGCATGAGCAGATGCACTTAATAGTTGCAAGGGACAGACTGACTTTTGGAGAGCTAGGGGGGCACGGTCATTTTAGGCTAAATATAGGGAAAAATACCATCCAAATCATTACTGGGTGTTTAGTGAGATGCCAGCTTACCTCAAACTGAATTTCTGTGGATAATTTTTAAAAATTTCTCCTTCCACTGTAAGTGTCTTTTCATTGTATAATGATCTTACTGTTAATACCACTGTGTATTATCCTCTGCTTTTGACTGGCGTTAGGAAGGAAGGAACTAGAAAGAATTTACACCTAATATCCTACAGACTTTTGAGGGTTTGTTATTCTTTACTCTGTTGTTTTTTAAACAGTCATAAGGTTGGTCTGTTCCTGCAAGAGGCTATTTTTCCGCTTTTAAAAAAAATGTCTTCTGTGGGCACTAAAAGCCCAGTGTTAAAATACTGCATTTTCTAAAACTGATTGTAAATTAAATCATCTCTTTAAACAAAATGAAATATGCATTTATATATGCTTATTATGAAGGTGTCTCTCTTTTTGCATTAAAAAAATCAAACAAACACTCTCTTCTTTTTAAAAGTCAAGCCCTGAATTTGTACTGCTATCAAAAAATAGTAACATTTCTAACATTGTGTTGCCCTGGATTCTGCACAATAATAATAACCGTGTACAGAAAGTTGTAATAATGAAAGGAAGATTGTTTCATATATGCCAACCTCTTGCACATGGCGTTATAATGTCTCTTCAGGGGAAAGATTTTTTTGGTAATAACTTTTAGATCTCTCTCCCTCCCTCTCTGTCTCTTAAATGGAAGAATTGAAAGATGCATTTTTTCCTGTAGCTAATTTAGTCCTTCATGACTCTGATGTTTGTAGGAGGAGAAGGAGTCTGCTGATGCCAAACTTTCCAAGTTGAAACTGCAAAACAAAGCTAAAGTTGCATCGTTAACTTCACAGTTGGAAGAACTTAAGAAACAGTTATCAGTATCAGGAGGCTTAGAGGCAAAAGCAGAACAGAAAAAGGTAAGTGTCTTTACATTTTAAAGCAGACATCATTTCTGTAAGGCTGCATACTGGACTCAAATGTGGAACTGAAGTTCAGATTTTGAGCTGAGTCAGATTAGGATCAGGGTAGACCGTGTGTGTGCTGTCAGTCCATCTGTATATTTCTATTTCGTTCTTCTTTTATTTTTCTATAGACATTCAGAAAATTGTACATTCCTTTAAAATTGTTCTAGTAAAAAAAAATTCTTACTGATCTTCATCTTACTAGCAGCTCAAACTTTTAACATGTGAATCAGGAAGATAAGTTTTTGAGAAGAAATGAAAACAAAACCTAACTTGTTACGTTAATGTCCAAGATAAAAATAGAAATATAAAAATGTCCTCGGTGACAAAATGTAAATTAAATGCAGGAAAGTCTGATTTAAGTGATCGGTGTTTTACCATTAACAAAGACTCTGAGAGTGGTTTTTAGTAGTGCGGTTGTATTTCTTCAAAATAGCATTTTTTTTACTTCATACAGCTTCTAAAATAACTTTAGTGAGACTTTACTATTTCTAGGACGTAAGTTTTTTAAAGGTGTGCTGAAAGGGAGCAGAAACAGATCAGTTTGTTGAAGTGTGTCCTCAAAGACATGCAGTGTTTACGCTTCTGATCTCTTTTGTTAATAACACATATTCTTAGGGATTGCACTTGGTTTCTTTTGTAGTGGCAAGTAATTTCTATAGCCCAGGAGTTACACCTGCTGAAATTCTGATTGGAAACACTCAGAAACAATTTATGCTTTTTTTCCCCACAATAGTTCCTTTCCCCTTCTGAGTTGTGTGGACTACGCTTGCCAGATAATAGGGGTTACAATTTGCCAGAGGAAATGAGTGCCCTTATTGCACCTTCCGGTCCACTTTGCAGTCATAATTATCGTTAATAATTTAAATATGAAGATTTTTATGAGCTTGATATGAATTCTGTGCCTGCTTTGTCTTGCTTTTACATGGAATATGGAATGTGTAAGAGAACTGAAACACAAACCGTGACTGAAGTCCGCTTTTTCTCACCGGCGTTATCTAAACAGGTAGAGGTGCAGAAGTCAAGTGTTACCTATTTACAGAATGCAAAACTCCTTGTTTTGACAGGCATCAAAAGATGGTGACCAGGAAAACGCTGCGGCAAATCGTGGGAAAATATTGGTACTGAGAAGGAGAATTGAAGAACTAGAATCGCAGATCACACAAAAAAATGAAGAGTTACAAAAAAAGGTGGTGTTTTATACGGTGCCAATTGTGTGGCTTTTCACATTTGTGGTACAGGATTATGTTTAAATATATTTATTTAAATAATTTGTATATTTAATTATGTTACATTGCTAAATAGATATTCTGAGAGTTTTCTGTTGAGTAGCCAGAAAAGTTTACATGCTACAACCTGCCTGAGCAAACACAGCGCGAATTCTGTCGTCATGTCTTCGGTGAGCAGTGAATCCTTCTGTAGTAATTTGAGAACGGATGGAATAGGATACACAAATAGGAACTTTGTGGGTTAATGTCATAGTTAAATCTTAGCATTTTGAACAAAAATGCTGTTTTGCTTCATTTTTTTGCTTTTGTTGCAAAAATAAGTCGTAACAGGAAGAAACGTAGACGAGGGGTGATTTCACGTTATGATTTGAGGCTGTTGCGTGCAGTGCTGTGTTTTTTAGACCTCACTGTTGGCTGTGGAGAGCGGCAGCAGTATGAATGCTGCAGAATTTCAGAGGGAAAGGCTCACTACTCAAAGATTACAGTTAAAATTGAGCCAGGTTATAAATTGAACTAGTTTTTTCAGTACCCTCATGCAGGCAATAGGGAATTAATGCAAACCGTTCTGCGCTATAGAGAGCAGAAGTATAGATCACAAGCAATGCTGTCTTTTCATTTTCAGACTGCTGAACTGGAGGCCCAGCGGTGTCGCGGGGCTGAGATGGATGCGATGCTGGCAGAGAAAGAAAAGAAGTTAGCTGAAAGAGATGCTTATATCGTGGATTTACAGATAGCGTGTGGATCAAGTGGTGCTGCCAATGAAATACTCTTGCCCAATGAAGAATTGAAGGTATATTAGCAGCTCAAATATAAAATCCCCATAGAGGTTTCAAGAAATCAACGAATTCTGATGCGTTATACGGTGGATCCTTCTCAGAAGCACAAATCCTCTGCACTTGCTCATGTGAATAAAAATTCTTTACTGATTATTTTCCTTTATGGTTGTAGATCTATATTTATTTACTACTTTTGTCAGTATTCTGTATTTTAGTATTGACTTCAGAAGCTGCTGACAAATTTCATTCAAATTAAATCCAAAGCTGAATGTTGAGTTTAATGTTGCTTTAACTGAGGGAAGGGCTAGGAGGTGGCTTCGTGATGATTGCTTTATCTTTTTTCTGGGTCCGTTCTTTTAATTGTTTTTTTTTTGGTTTGCATTCTAAAGAATCAGCTGGCTCTTAAAGAGTCGTCACTACAAAGCATGCAGATTCTAGTTCAGAACCTTACCAAGAAGGTTGGAGACAGTGAAGAAAAATGTAGCTTGTTCCAGGAACAGATTGAGAGTCTTAAAAATACTCAGAGCAAAGAAAGAGAGCATTTCCAAGGAAAAGAAGCTACTTATATGGAAAATGTAAGTAATCACACTGTAAAAATATTTACATTGTTTGGTGGAGAAGTGGTGTCTTGGCTGTAGTAATGTAAGTAATCACACTAAAAATATTTACATTGTTTGGTGGAGAAGTGGTGTCTTGGCCGTAGTAATGTAAGTAATCACACTGTAAAAATATTTACATTGTTTGGTGAAGTGGTGTCTTGGCTGTAGTGTCTCAGTAGTTAAGAAATGCCATTTTTAAATTTTAAATTTGGATGATTCTTGAGTAAAGATCAATATGGTGATTGGACAAAATGAGAATAATGAAGCAGTAGATGGTTTGTGCTGGTGATACTTGAAGTTGAAAGTTTTATGGAAGAAAGGAGCTTAAGGATGCAGCTGGTATTTGGGCACGGAGGAAGTAGTTTGTAACAGAGTGGTAAGAGTTGTGCAGAGTTTCAACTGAAGCACCTCCAAACATGTCTGTCTTGTGGCTACATCTGAAGGTGCAAAAATGCACACATGCAATGGCTGGTAGTGTTTTTGGATTACTGTAGTCATTCTTGGCACAAATGGCTGTTTGACAGATCACTTTCAATTTTGCTGCGAGCTGTCTGGCACATTTTTTAGCGTGAAAACATGGGAAAAAATTGTGTTTTCCTCCTGACGGAAAAATAGCTGAAGGAGTTTGGGGAACTTCTCCAGAAGTTAGCAGCTGATTAACAGGCCAAGACAAACAACGACAACTTGTTAAATAATACTTTAAAAAAAGAAAAAAGAAGTGAACTAGGGAGCATGTTACCCAATCTTTGATGTTGCCAGGCTCATCCAGCTCCCTTGGAAGCTGAATCTCAAATTTTAATGTGATGTGGCTGATCTCTCAGCATTTGTGTTCTACCATGTATGAAACTATTAATCTCGCATCATTTGACATCTGAATTTATTTTGTCTGTGACAAAAATGCAACTTTTGATCCCAAACATGACCACACGTGTTCAGTAGCACACAGGGAACTAGTTTTGATACAGGAAAGAAAGGAAAAGACAAATAGTTGAGACTGTAAAAGCCATTCTGGAGAGCACAATGGTGTCACTCAGATACAAATCTAGGTAGGACTGTATGTGAATTTATTCAAAATATCACTAGTGAGATTCCAAAAATTATATCCAGCTTTTATAAAAATTGTAAGATAACTAACAAAGACACGTTAGAAGTAAAATACAAGTTTTTGAGGAGGAGGCAGCTAGGTTTCAAAGCTACTGTTTGGGCTTAACTGATAGAAACTTGGGTTGGGCTAGATGACCTTTAAAGGGTCCCTTCCAACCCAGACTATTCTATGATTCTATAATTCTTTCAGAAATTAGAAGTTTCAGAACAATGGCATCCAAAAAAGAAAGGTGAAAGTCTGTGATATTAAACAAAAATGAACGGTACCATGCTTCTCATTTAAAGTTTGTTACTGTGGAATGGAGACAAATTTTCTGTAAGTTGGAGGTTTATCTGCATGCACCACTGAAGTCAGTAACCAGTCAGTGACTGGTTACGATGTTGGCTGTTCAGTGGAAGCAAAATTCAGACTTAAGATAGAATACACCATCTTGCTGCACCTTTAGTTACACAATTCAGTGTACTTCTACTGTACCTGTGTGGACTGGTTTCGTATTTACTTTCTATGTGTTTTTAGATACGTGTGTTTCAAAATATCATCCAGGAAAAGGAAAAGGAACTGGAAGCACAGAGAGAAAAGCATGAGCAGGAGCTCTTTAAATTAGCTGCTAAATCTGACGCGAGTGCTGACCTAGAACAGGTATGTTGCTTTGGAAACTCGGTAGCTTGCTTTGATTTAGACAGACATGGGAATTTGGAACCTAGCAATTACTCACCTCTGCGGCGCAGTTCAGATGTCTGGTGGGTAAAATAAAGATAAATCCTTTTTCTTTCTCTTCTGAAAGTTTTAACTCCTTTATTGATTGCTTGATTTTTATTTTTTTCTTCTGCTAGCTACTGAAGGCCTTGAAACAGAAGCTCCATGAAAAGGAAGAAGTCATGCTGGGAAGGACACAGGTGATAGATGTCTTGCAAAAAGAACTGGATGCCAAGGACCAGCAATTGAGAGTAAGAAACAGCATATGTGCACAACTGAACTCATCAGGTCAAATACATGTTGAAAAAGCTTTTTTGGTTGTACATAAAAAGACAATTTTGCATAACATACTTGGACAGTTCTCTGCGAGACTTTGACATGTGCTAACAATGCAAGCATAGTTTTGCAAACGAATCTTAATGCCAATTAGGAAATTAGTTAAAGGAGAGGTGAAGTCCATAAAGTAGAAAACTGTCAGCTCTCACGCATAGTTTGTCTTGATTCATTTTGGGAACTTGCCATGTAGGGAAAACTTTTTGCTGTCAAAAGATTTTAACTTTTCTAACTAGAGACTGGAGTGAGCCCCAAAACTGAGCCTTTCCTTTTGCTGTTTTTCTGCTGATGGCAAAAGCAGTAGCTGAGCAAGGTTCTTTCTGTTTAAGCACCTAGCATGAACTCTGATTACACCCTTTTGAGTGCTGCTGCTTCAGTTCAACCATGTAGAAAAAGAATGTTTCGGTCTCCCAGATAGGCTTTTGGGACTCTTTGCCGAAACGGACGCATTATAGCCTGTCTGGGATGTGCCACATCCAGCATTTTAGCTATGCTATCTCCAGCAAATTTTCCACTTACCAAGAGGGCTGCCACCATCAAAATCTTACTAGAAATACTTTCAACTATATACCCAGGTAGTTAACATCCACGGTAGTTAAGCCTGTTTCAATTATCCTTCCCGTTTGTTATTCTCCTGCCTTGTGAAGGGTTGTTTTGTTTTGTTTTCTTTTGGGTTAGATACATCTTCCTACAGTGATGGTCTGCAAGAACTGATGGTACCTAGTGCTAGTACATTGAGGAGACAGAAACGCACACCTTCAGGGGAGGGGGAAGGTTTGGCTGTGACAACGTGAACTTAAAGCACTTAAAGCTGAGATTCCATTACAGTTTAAGTATTAAAACAGCAGGAAGCCTTGCTTTATTTACGTAAACAGTTTTAACCATATTTTGGAAATATTCCCTCTGCTGTTCTGCACAGCTTCTTAGGACAGTTTATATTCCTAGGTTTGTGTATCACCAAAGTAGTTTTTTGGACAGCAGGTCTAATGGCTGCGTAACTTTTGTAGTAGAGGCAAGTTACCAACAGTAGCCCTGATTTCTGATTAAAATATATGTAGGAATACAGATATAATTCTTGAGAGTGGTACTAAAAATACTTTGCATTAAAATACAAAATGTTGTGGTTTGTTTTTTTTTTTTTTTCCAGGAGATTAATGAAAACCTGAAACGTGTTCTGTCTGAAAAAGAAAACCTCCAGTCTAAACTGGATGCTGAGAAACATGTAATGAGAGCCCAGTTAAGAGACATGATGGAGAAACATGAGCTTGAAATGACAAAAGTTAAGGAGAAATATAATGCTGAACTGCACGAAATTCAAGAGAAACATGAAACTGAGCTGCAAGAGAAAGATCAGGCTCTGTTTCAGCTTAAGAAACAAGTGGCAGAATTAAGTGCTAATGGACAGACTAACTCCAAAGAAGTCGGAGATCTGGAGTCTGTAACCAAAGAGAGGATGGAAGATTTAGAAGGTAGTGTATTTAAACAGTTGTTACATAGAAAGGCTTCCTTTGCCCCATATATTACATATGTATGCCGATTTCCTACCTGTTGCAAGTAGAATTACATTAAATTTGGTGGAAGAGTTACTGCGGTGCTAATTAAAAAGTGTCTGTGATTAAATACTGTAATAGTGAGGGTTATAGGAATACCAAGATAATCACACGAACTGTAAATTTCTTAGTGTTAGGTTTTTATTTAAATGCAGTTGTCTTGTATAAGTGTGTAACTTCCAGTTGCTAAAGAAATTAAACATAGGTCTTGTGTTAATAATCTTTCTAGAGTTTTAAATAAATTTTTGTGTCTTGTTTCTTAGTACAAGTGAAATTGAAAACAGAAGAGGCCAGCAAATCGGAAGCAAAGTTTCTGAAAATGAAGGCTTGGTCTAAATCGAGAATCAAGCAACTGGAGAATGAACTAAAAAATGTATGTGTAACATTGTTTCATGTTATGTGCTTGTTCTTAAAACTACTGTGCTTGGAGATTTAACTGAAAAAAGTAAAATATAGGGTAAATAGAATATTAAAATAATTTATTTAATGTATCTTTATATATGAATAAATGTATAGAAGTTGAATGGACATAAAATATTGACACAGGATGAATTTTAACAAAAAATAGTACAAACTGGTGTTACCAGCATTCAGGAGTAAATTTGTTAGGGATTATCTGGTTTATAGCACTTTCAAATATTAGAAGAATAGTTATTCTAAATCTTACTCAAAATTCAGAAGTAAAAAGTTGCACTGACTTTGCTGTGTTTTTGGTATTTTTGTGCATTTCAAAAACTCGTAACTTTTTATTTTAGTTTTCGTCAAAGAATAACGATGTATCTGCCTTAAACAATCGTATCTCAGAATTGGAAATTGAAAATGAAGAACTACAGTCAAAACTGCAATCGTTACATGAAATCAGAACTCAAAATGGTAAGGAGAAAGAAATCTATTTTGCAGATGATTCAAGGTAAAGAGCCAAAGATAAATGAACTTTCTCGCTTTCATTTTCAAAGTGTGTCTTTTTTTAAAACAGATTCTGAAGTAACTTCATGCAACTTTGAGCGATAGCATACAGAATTTAAGTCAGAGTTACAGCTCCGCTTTTCCTGCCCTAAATCTACCTTGTTGCATTTCAGCATAGGCAGAGTATGTGTAAACTTTTCCAGGAAGTAGAATAGGCATCTTTTTAGGAGTGCAAATGAGACCAGACACATTTGGGAAATTTATCAGAGGATATACAATAAACTTTTGAGAGCAGTACGTTTCAAGTAAAATAAGAATTATCGCAAATATTTTTGTTCTGTAAGAATTTGAGATAGAAATTTTGCTGAAAGCCTCAGATGGTTTAAAGTAGAGCTCTGTGAGAGATTTTGCTGTTTCACCTTGCGTTATTTTCTCTTCCTTCCTTCCTGTAAATGGAAAATGGTAGAATTTTTAAGTTCATCAGTCTAAATTGTTAGCAGGTTAGAATTAAAGCACTCATCAATATTTAATAATCAAGAAGTCAATTTCCTGGGTAGATGGACAACACAGCTCAACAGACATCTTCTAATTGAAATGAATTATCATCAGAATTTTCATTTTGAATCTTTCTTTTAAATTTTTATTGATCTTCCTACTAGTTTTGTGTCCTAATGAGCCAAATTTCTTGTGTTTTTATAGAAGAATTGCTGACTAAGCTGGAAGTCTACGAAGAGCAGCAAAGGAAGTTACAAGCTGATCTTGACCAGGTTACAAAGAGGGCAGCTTCACAGGTTAACTTTAAAATGGATTTGTCTGAGCTACTGATTAACTCAAACAGTGCTAATTAGACTTTGAAAAGTGTCTTAACTGGATTACGGAGATGAAAATTAGTGATGTATGGAATTGTCAGTGTCAGTAGCTGCTCAGTGGGATAACAAGCTGGCAGGTTTTGAATTACTTAAAAAGATTGATTTCTACTTACTTTTCAATGTAAGTTAAATTACATTTTTCCAAGCAGTTTACTATTAACATGAGTCATCAAAGCGTGGCTGTTATTCTGAGTACAAAATGAAAAGAATGGAATAATAGCTGTAACCTTGACAAATGTACGGGTCCGGATAACAAATTGAGAAGACTCAGAAAATACTGTGAAAGAGCTTTAGATGGGTTAAAAATAAACATCAATCACAGTGACTTTGTGCAGCCCTAGCAGCAGAGCCAATTTGAAACAATAATATTTTGCTGGAAAATAATTGTTTTTTCCAAATTTTATGGAGAAGTTGGGGGTTTTTTTTGGTAAAAATCTTGAAATAGTTTTAATTTTGATGGGAAAGCAGAAACATTTTTATTCTGTTTGCAGAAAAAAGGTTAATAGAGGTTTCTTATCCTGTAAAAAGACAGTTGAGTGTTGTTTTACTTTGTAACATTGCTAAGATGAAAATGTGCAACAAAAAATACTTTGGTTTAAAAGGCCATTTTTTATCTAGGAGTGTTTCAGATTAAAATCGCAACTGGCAGTAGCATTTTTTGATATTTCACAAAGTGTTGAGGCTTACTTTTTACATCATCTACAGTAGCAATTGTCATCACTTTCGTAGATTTTTATTTATGCAAAGTGGTGAATTACAATGGAGTGTTTTCTCTGTGAATGGTTTGCCGACTTAAAATGGTTTTTATGTTTGCAGTGGGATTTGGTAAATATATTTTCAATGCCAATTTCTCTTGTTAGGCCAGCGAATCAGGTAGCGTGGATGAATTGCAGGGTCAGCTCTTGGAATGGCAAGAAAGCATACCGGAGTCAGAGGAGCCGCATGATCAAGTCAGAGAAGAGAAATCTGCTATGGCCTTGAGAATGGCTCAGATTGAGGAGGAGAGAGAAGGTGAATTGTTTTATTTAAGATAAAATTATCGTACTTACACGTGATATATGTGTATGTGTCTGATAGCACACCACCATGACTCATGTCTGTAGTCACAAGATTTGTACAGTGGGTGAAATTGCTTAGATTTGCAA
The DNA here is from genome assembly GCA_011801015.1 of Ardeotis arabs. Classification (NCBI taxonomy): domain Eukaryota; kingdom Metazoa; phylum Chordata; class Aves; order Otidiformes; family Otididae; genus Ardeotis; species Ardeotis arabs. Next base: position 105,392 of record JAAGAY010131173.1, read on the forward strand.
TTTCTAGTTTTCCCCATTTCTGTAAATCTGTTTTTCATACATTGATCTTTTTTTTTGTATCATTTTTATGAGTAGATGTGCTTGCTTTACTTGTCTTCTGAGTTGCTGCTCTGTAAGACTGCTTGAATTTTCTTCAAAAGCTTATTGTCTGCGTATGAATGATCAATAATAAAAAGTTCACCATTGAAGTATTAAAGCTGCCTGCCTAGAGCAAGCAGTGAAGATGTGGGGAACTATAATATTGGTGAAAGAAGGTAGTGCTTTAATAGAATGTACTTGAGACAGAGTTTCTCTTTAAATATAATTAATGAGAAACCTTTCTTAGAATATCTAATAATCTAAGTAAGTGTCACTTCTATAAGTCAGCTGAATGACATTAACTGGCAATGGTTTGGAGCTGATTAAAAATACTAAATTACCTACAGAAAATAGCATTACAAGGAACGTCAGGTTTTATAATTTTCTAAATAATTAATAAAACAGATGATGAGAAAGTGAAGCAGCTTTTTTAAAACTTATAAAAGTCTGGTTTAATTTCAGATAGCTGTTACTGCTTTTTTCCATGCCATCTAGTACTATATTATAATTTTTGTCCTGTTAGTTAACTCTGTGGAGATAAATGGCAAATTTTAATGTGCACAACCTACTATTGTAATTAATGAATTAGTTAACTTAAGCCTTCTGTTTTTAATCTGTGATAGAATAATTTACAAGATCAATTTGGAAGTTTAGTGTGTAAGCATAGAAATGTTTTAGGGATCACGTCTCTTCTTTTTGAGCAAGTTATGCTTATAATGCTTTGGAATTCAAAGGGAATAATATTCCCTTCATTAAAACTACCTGTTATCTCCTCTGCAGTAACTACAGATCCACATGCAATATTAATAACAGTTGTAAAATTTCATCTGCGTCAGCCCGTGGTTTAATTTTGCATTTTTTTCCCCTTGGGATAAGCATGACTTTTCTGTTTCTTTTTTCCTGCCGTTACACCTGGTGAGCGCTCAGCGTCCCTTCCCCCTCCACTCCTACCCTACACTGCGATTTGGTCAGCCAGTGAGAACATCGTTTCCCATCAGTTTTGTGCATGCAGGTTCCTGCAGCGATGGCAACTTGTAATGTACTGTTGCTGATTTCTTCTGGTTTTCACTTCTTTTGAGGAAATCGCCAGCAGTACCTTATAAGATTTGCCATTGATGGTATGTGGTTTTTAGCAATACATGTAACAAATGCTGGTTTTAACTTGTTTTGTTTTTCTGCCTTGCAATACCTGTTTCTTTGTTTATATTAACAGAATCAGGTTTCTTCATTTTTCTTTGTAGTAACAGCTGACTCCATATTTATGTTGTAACCTTATCTAGAGAAAAATTTCTTGGCTTGCTGCGAGTGGTTGTGACTAAGTAAAAATGAAATTCATTTAAATTTTCTTGGGAGTACTTGAAATTCAGTAGTATTTAAAAAACAAAACAATTGTGTTTCATTCCATAAATTGCAGAACTTCACACGCATTGATATTAGGTACCAATTTGTTAAGCAGTGTGTAAACCCACTGTTCATTCCTACGACAATTTGCCATTTGGCAATTGTCTCTTTTGGGCTGAACGCGTGGGGAGCTGCAAAAGCATAGAGGATGACAGTATCGATTCCATTTATAGACTGGAGCTGGTTTCCTCTGCAAACCACTAAAGATTTAGCGTGAATAGTGACACAAGGAAATACAGACACATCATTAGTTAATTTAAATGCAGTGTGTATCTGAAGAAAAGCGTTCTGGGAAGTTTCTCAGTTTTTACGTTAGGTATAATTGTAAATTAAAAGCTCTGTAAGCAGCTGTAAAGCAAGAGAAAATGTATTTATTTACTAATTGTTGTTAAAGCAATGCTTTAACTGAAAGTGTTTTAACACTTGCCTGAGTGTTCTAAATAATTCTAAAACTCTAATTTCTATACTTTCATTTTTCGTGTGACAGTGGTAATGTCATTCTTTTTTCATTATCAAATACTTAGGAGCCTAAATATTTTGGGTTCCTAAAGGACGCTGTGTTACTCATTCTGATTATACTTAAAAACAGATTGCCTCAATTTCAACTTTGAAGAAATTTAATTTTTGGTTTTTTTTTTTCCTCCAAAGAAGGGGTTAAGTTCCTATCTGGAATAATGCTTGCTCCTTGAATCACTTCACTGACTTCAATGTCAGTTCTGGTAAACAGAGCTTCAAGGCATGTGATCAAAATTTGCCATTCTTTTTATGGCTTTGAAGAAGTATGCATAAGGATTAAAAAAAAAATTATAGAACCTATACTTGAAAATAAACAAAGATGCGTAAAATTAATGCTGATAAAGTGACAGTGCCAGAAGCCAAAGTGCAATTAAAGTCAAAAGTAAAACCCAATGTAGTAGTTTTATCTTAAAAGGGTCCTTAATTTTTTTCTTTAACTGTTTTCCTCTTATCTTATCTGACAGCGTGTTAAGTATGCAATTTTGAAATATTACGAGAAGAACTTAAATCTAGTAGGTGTTACGGAATTGTGCGTTAATGAGATTTGTGGTATAAGTAATGCTTGCAGAGCTCAGAGGAAAGCTGAGTATTCCCCGAAGGGCTGAATCTCCTAGCAGTTCCTGGTGTTTCCCTCACAGATGCATCGACATAAGTTCTCTGAATTCTGCATGCTGTGAGGACAACTGTGGAGTGATGTGGTTAAACTGAAAGCTAAATTTGTAATGATCTAATTAATCTGATTTTCAATTAAAGTATGGAGCCACCTTTACTTTCGTTTCTGTTCTCTGGCTGTTCTGTTTTGTCTGCTTTGCATGAAACATCTGTTTCCTAATCTGTTACCCCAAACATGTTTTGTCGTATCACAAAACAGATGGGAATGTACTTTAAATGAAAAAATCATTTCTAACAATGAACAGGATGCATACCTAAGCTTTCACAGTCTCAATTTATTCCGTGTGGTTATTTACAAGTGATTCTGTATTTGTCTTCCAAAGAATGGTATTATTAATTTATGATAAGATGGTGTGATGCCAGTTTGCAGTGTAACACGTGCTTGTGACTTCCTCAAATTATCTGGCTTTGTAGCTCATACTAAAATTAAAGTTGAGAGGCACACATGTCATTTCCATAAAAATGACTGTGATTGTTCAGATCATGAAAACCACAGCTGTTTCAGCTGATGCCTTTATCATACAAATTAGGTATATTTTAACCTGGTAAATGGAAATGAGATGTAATTTGGCATTGTAATGGGTTGGCTTTTTTTTTAGTATCAGCATAACCTCACCCTTTCTAGTCTCCTGTATAAAGTCTTCATTTAGAGCTGATGAAGAAGTAAAGTTAGACTTCAGTTTGCTTCTTCTTCGTGAGATATGCAGACTTTATTCTTACATTTTACGTGGTGATGTTGGAGGGAAATCACAAGGTGAACGCAATGGATTGCTTCCTTAATCTTGTTCCTGTCAGTCGTTCCTAGGGACTTCAGCCTGTCCCTGATCTCTTTTCATGTAGTAGTGTCTGATATAAATGTAACTGCTTTCCTGTGGCACAAAACTGATTGAGGATGACTGGTTCTTTCCTGGCTGCTCTGATCCAGCCATGGTCTCAGGGCAACAGGAGCTGGAGGAGGAACTGACCACAGTTCAAGGAATGGGCAGGCTGCAGCAGGCAAGAAGAAAAGGCAATCAGACCAGCAGGAAGCTTCAGGTGGGTTAAAAGAGATAAGAGTTTATTTTTACCTGTATGTTAATAAAAGTATGAGAAGTACTGTTATTTATATGGTGTTCTGCACTTAAAAACATTAAGAGCTTAAGAACTTAGATTAGTTATATCACTGAAAACTTTGGTTAATTTAATGACCGCATATGTAGCCAGGAAATGAGAAATTCCTGTGGCATCACACCTCTGTTCCTTGAATAATTAGGATACTTGATTTTACATTGAAAAATAACAAGCTTCCCTCTGGAGTAATTCACATGCTTGAAGCTATGTGCACGCTTAATATGTGAAGGCTATTTTTTTGCGTAGATACAATCTTTACAAATCTATCTGTTGGTTTTGCTTTCCTGAATAATTAGTGAGTAGTGTCAGGTCATTCAGGTGTACTTCTAGGTAGTTGATGCTATAATTTGCATGAAGAAATGATAAACTTTGGTGAGAAGAGTTAGGATATCATTGTCACATTAACACACCATTGGAAGAATGATTTTGTTCAGTTAACTGATACTCTGAGATTCAGAGGGCTCTATTACCTGTAGAAATCAGGGGACCGATTAAGGTATCCAAACGTAGTTATCCGTTGGCCTTTCAGATGCCTGAGAGTGTCTTCAAAAGCCTGGCAGATACCATACAAAACCTCAGAGAGACTTGGCTTTTCTGGAAATAACAGCTGGAAGTTGGGCAGGCTACCCTAGTGTCCACAGCAATCCCCCCTGAATCACTTGCTGAGCTTTAGGACTTTTAGTTGAAACTACACTTTTAGTAACAGAATATGTATTTTACCCTTGCTTCCTTTCTTCTTTAAATTAAACTTCATTCTCACGTTTTGTGTGTAGGAAGAATACAACTTTGATGGAAAACAATGCTTTCAAGAATTGAACGTCACCTCGGATAGCACTGATTCAGCTGAAGGAGAAAATATGGGAGGTTGGTGGCCAGAGTACACTTCACCTGATGCAGGTGTGATAGCGACTAGACAGTTTATTAAAGCATGCACAGCATCTGTATTTTGTGTCTATTTTTGTTTTCAAATTCAACTAACAGCCCATTTGTGGTGTATTCTAATCTTTGTTGAATTTTTTTTGGCTTGCGTTTTCTTCCTTTTCATTTTAAAGCATGTGCGTGCTGGATGAACTGCCTAGTTTTGGTTCAGAAGTAGAACATAAATATGGTTAAACACGGGAATTGGCTGAGCCTTGGCGCCCGTGAAATATCCGATGTGGCAAGATCATGTGGTTTTTAAGTTACGAGTCTTGTTCCTGTGACTGTCTTTCCAATCTATGTAACTGTTCCGTTGCAAGACAGAATTGCATTCCATTGCTGTATGCTTTCAACTTAAAAATCAAATTACTACCATTTTAATGCAAATGTTTTTATATTGGTGGTAAAGGCTGTACATATATCTTATTGTTAAAATGGAGTAGACCCACTTGCAAATTTTGACCAGTTTACTTTGTTTATTAATAAATATTTAAGGTCTGATCCTGCAAGTACACAATTAACTTGTGATTAAAGTAACATGAGCCACACTATTGATTGAGCCACAATATTGTTGAGAATATTTCTGCCAGGGTCTCAGAGTTCTTGAGCTATGCAACTTTATTTTGGTTTTTCAACAGTTAAGGGTACTTCTGCCATCTAATTTTTGGAAATGCAGGGCCTCAGGCATTTCCACTGGAAATGGTTGAGATCTGATTGTGCCCGATACTGGTGAGAATCATGAATAAAAAGCTGAAAGTATTTCTAGACTTCAGGAGTTTTAGTAGACCTTTATTGAAATAATATTTCTTCTCTAACTTAAGTAGGTTTACGGAGTGTGGTGGAAGAGTTGGAATTGGAAAGAAATCAGCTGCAGGAACAAATTCTTTTTCTAGAAGAGCGTTGCCAGAATTTGGAAGATAGGCTGCAACTTCAAGGTAGAATGGAGACTCTTCAGGTGAGCTTTTGTAGATATTCTTACAGTCGTAGCCTACAGTAACTCAAAAAAGTCAATTTGCAGCCAGCAGGAATGTCTAAAGCCTACTTTACACTTCATAATTATGTTGGCAGAGTGCACACACGCTATTTTATGCTCTGAAGTTGAAGCCTGTCACTTCTGTTCAGCACGTGGAGAAACCTGTTTGGAAGTCAGGCTTTGTTTTTTGTTTTAGAAACACAGTAAAAAGCAACATGATTTTCATTATTCTTTGAAGGGGGCCTTTGTCAAAAGGTCTAGAATTAGATTTTGTTACTACTGGCATAAGGCTTCCTCTTGTTACATCCCTCAAGTTTCTTTTCTATAAGTGTGTGTGTGTGCGTATTATTATTGACAGGCACACATATTTATAGAAAATAAACTGTATAAATACAGAAAAAGAATTAATAATATAATATTTGTTTATATACATATACAATCTGAACACTAGATATTAATTCAATATATATTTATATTGTAACATTATTCAGTGAAGACACCAAAAGGAACAGTAAAGTATATATTTATCAGAAAATTTATTTTTAGTGTTGCCTGACTGACAAGTTAATATGTTTGATAAGTTATTTTCACTACATTACACAACTGCTCTCTTATTTGTAGTTCTTTATCTGTTAAATTGCACATGTATAAAAAAAATGATTTTAAGATGAAAGACAACTTTATGTTAATTGTTACTTGAGAATCTTGTAACAAAGCCTTTCAATGCAGGTAACGTTTGGTGTAGATGAAGAAGGGCAGCTATTGAGGGCGGTGCAGGTGTGTTCTGCCTCCTCCAAACGCTAGCTTATTTTCATTAGAGGTGACAAGTTTGCCAGTTTGTCCTATTTGCTGTTGATTCTGGATATGTGTTCTGCTTTTGGTTTTTGGTTGCTGTTGTGAGATTTTTTTTTTTTTTTTGTGGTTTTATTTTTGAATTGGTGCAGTGGATCTGCCTAGAGTAGGGGATTTGTACTGTGTTTGGGGAAAAAAAAAAGCTGTGTGAATGAAGCTTGCTTCCTTTTTTCTCTTCTCCATGATCTGCAGGTTTCAACTTGCAACCTGAAAATATAGGCAAAAAAATTTGCGAGTTTGGTAGTATTTTCAAACCAATGAGGAAAGTATTTTTTCAAAGCAGTAGTTTCCCCCGTTGAGATAAGTAAGCTGCCTTAACACAGTGTGTGTGTGTGTGTTGTTTTGGGTATACAGCAATCGTCCTTGAGTTCATGCTCAAGGAGGTGTTTCAGAAAGGTGAGTTGCGTCTATTTGAACTAATATCATGTCTGAATTTTTTATATTAGTGTTTTATTTTACACTGATGTCTGCTGAAGTGCTAGAATAACGGTCTCTTACCACGTAGGATGTAAATCTCCTCAAGAGTCAGATTTTCATGACTCCAGTTATGCTGTTCTGGGTGTTTGTATGTGGTAATGCTCTTCGTTATTGTTTTGTTGCAGAATGAAAATGAACGTTTGCAAACTCAACTCACCCAATTACGCAACCAACAAGTGCGAGATGCGGAAAAGCATCAAATTCTGATCTCTGGCTTGAATGAGCAGCTTAAAGGGTAAACCAAAGGTTCTTTACAACTCCATCTAGGCCATCTTTGTTTGCTTTAAGCTTGAACTTCTACGGAGAAGTATAATCTCTTAAAACACTTGCAAAAGAGTTACTTGATTCCTGCTTCTGTTTGCAGCAATGTTATTTTTGTACTTAGAAGTTTAAATGGAAAGTGTAAAAATAATGATTCTGTTAGGAAAATAGTTTGAGGCTAGTAAGTCTAGAAATTTTAAAGCAAGCTTTGTTTTCAAAATATCTAAATCACAGAATCATAGAATGGTTAGGGTTGGAAGGGACCTTCAAAGCCCATCCAGTCCAACCCCCCTGCAAGGAGCAGGGACATCTCCAACCAGATCAGGTTGCTCAGAGCCTCATCC
>JAAGAY010131174.1:0-52138 GCA_011801015.1 Ardeotis arabs
TGTGTGCTGCTGAGAAGCATCTTTGCTGCACAGAACAACTTCTCAACACTTTCTGAAGCTTTTATGGTGTACTTTTTCAATGACTCTTGGATTTTGTGTGCTTTGGGTTCAATGCTTTTATCCCTGGAGCAGTGCATTCAGTGGTATTCTAAACAACTTCAGAGTGCCAGCCTCTTCCTGCTGTAGATGAAAAACTGTTCAAACAGATGGAGGTGATGTTCCACCTGTGCAACCAAAGATCAGCATTGTCATTAATATTTAAAAAGCCCCTAATTGGGGTAGCAGAGCAGGGAAGGAATGGGAACGGTGTATTGAGTGGTTTTAGTTGATCTCCAGTAAACGTTGTGGTACTTTGAGGGAACTGTGTTCCCGGTGTTTCGAGTGTGCTGGGGCAGCAAGAGCTGCAGTGGAGAATTCAGCTCACCTGATGTGCTCAGGGACCGTATGTGATGCTCTAACTGTGGGCACACCGAACAGTATGGATAACTTTTACACCGAGTAACCTTTAATACTATCCATGTATACAATCTGCTGCTAGGTTAATAAATGGCAAGAGGCTGAATTATTGAAGAAGTTAATTGGGTTTAATACAATTAGTTCTGTTAAGCTGCTGTAATATTTGTGCTGCAGATGTTATAATGGAGAAGAAAATGCATCTCCTGCACTGTGCAGAGTTGCAATATGAAGCCAGTGATGAGCCCATGGAGGTCCCTGGTGCCAGTTGGAGGAGGGAGTGTGCCCTGAGTGCGGGGGCTGCTGTGGTACCATCTGGGCAGGCCAGCCCACAAACTGGGTGAGGCTTTCTGCAGACCGTGTTCTGAACTCTGTGTGCTGATGGCCGGCAGAGACACCCAGCAGCAGATGAGACTGGAAAGATCGTAGTTCGCATCGCCTGTTTTGCTTCCTCCCAGCCACCCCTGTGTACCACTGCAGGTGGGACGCAGAGAGGTAGCCCAGGCTGGGACTATGTGACAAAGATGTGTGTATCCAGTGGGATTTCCTGGAGAGTGCAGAAAATGTTAGTCCAAGTGGTTGGGGCCTTTGTCTATGATCTGTGAATAAACACGGCAGCTAGGGACGGTTGTGGATGGCTGAGGAGAGGTTGTGACTACGCTCATGTTTAAGAATGGCAAGGAGAAGGATTGGGGCACAGGAGGCCAAGCAGCCTTGCCTCAGTCCCTGCAGGGAGCATGTCCTCTTGCAGACTGTTCCCAGACCTGGGAGGAGGAGGCGGCAGTCAGGAGCAGCAGCAGAGATGGAGTGTGGTGTATAACTTGCTGTGATGAAAGGACTGGCCGTGTGGGGAAGGAGCGAACACCCAGACTCTGTTCGTTTACTGCTTCCAGCAATGCCACCATTTAAATTCCTGTCAGATCAGGCCCCCTTTCAGGCTGATGTAATATCTGAGCTATTTTGATAATTTCTTAAAATCTGTAATTGACACCTTTGATTTGATAATGAATTTTACCTATAAAATTTAATGTGAGTATTGGAAAGGATAATTTTATTAGTAGCTTTGGTTACCTGATGTAGTCTAGCAAGAGATTCCTGCAAGGTTAATTGAGTGTGTAACTCACAGCTGACTGATCTCGGTGCTGGGAAAGGGAAGAGAGAACCGAGGAGATCCTCAATTCTGAAACCAGTGAGTGTCTTTGGATTCAATCACCTCCAGGTGCAGCAATGCACCTAAAGTCAGCAGCTCCCCAGCTGTGGCTCTGGCAGCAGCAGGACCCAGGAAGAGGCAGGTGGCAGCTGCCAGCTCTTTGCTGTGAGGAGGGACCCTGCTGTGGTCCTGTGTGGTGCAGAGACTCCTGCTGAGGGCCTGTGGGCTGTTCAGATGCCCCTGGCTCGCTCCCCAGCCGGTACCGCTGGCAGGATTCAAAGCAAAGAACAGTCACAGCTTGTAGGTGAGATGCACAGATGGAAATGAAGTCGTAGATACTGATCAAAGTGAGGAAGGGAATATATCAAGGTAAGGAATGCCCTCTTGCCTAGAAAGAATAAGTTCTGAGGGACAGGATGTTTTCTGTGTGAAGAAAGAAAAATGAGATTAAAACCTAGGTAGGAAGAGAAGTCCATACTGAGATGTCAGCAGGAGAAGTGAGGGCGATGGAAAGAGGAAGAACACAGCAGGTGAGGTCTAGGGGAGAGATTTAGGTGGGGGAAACAAGAAAGTAGGTTAATTGAAAGTGAAACAGAAATTTTAAAAGATTGTAGAAAAAAAAAAAGATGGAAAAAAACAACTTTGAAAAAATAAAAGGTGCTTCCGTGAGATCCTGCAAGTCATATTGCATGAGGGTGGGTGACAAATGGTCTGTGTGTGTGTGTAAGAGGACCATGTTTGCTGGAGTTTTTTGTTTTATTTTGTATTTTAAGGTAGGCAGTTCTTTTGAATGAGGTGAGTTTGGGAGTCTGTCTTGGGATGGAGGGAAAGATACTAAAAATGAAATGGAGAAGGAGGTACCACATTGGCCCTTTGTGCTCCCAACCCAAACAGAGTGGTATCATGTCACCTCTGGTGAGGGCTGCTTTGTAGAAAAGTAACACATCTCCTGTAACTTTGGCTAAAAGATGATATATAACTTGGGAAAAGACTAGAAATGAGATGCTTAAAGCCTAGCAATAGTGGTTAATGTTCACAGTACAGTAAGAAATCTTTAATACATCATATTGAGCAAAACTTATAACATTGTCTGTTTAGAAAAAGACCCTTGAACCATTTGTATTCTGCATCCAGTTTAAACATCATGAAGAACCTCAGTGGAGCTTCTCAGCTGAAGCCACTCTCAGACAAAAATGCCAGAGGGCATTCTTCATTCTTGATTTAAAATATCATGAAGTTTTTAACAGGATTTTGAAATTATTCTGTTGGAAATAATTTATCTCTATTTGTGCATTTCTATAGATGCAAATAGTCTCTGAGCTTCTTCACGGGCAGTTACAAGTCTACTGCTGGTATCTGAGCTAGTTGGCAGAGATGGAGAGCTTCTTGTTAAGGGGGCTTGTGTCTGAAATTTGCTTCCTTCCATCTCTGAAAGCCTCTTGGCTTACTTATTTCCAGAGCAGCCATGAAAACTTTTTTTTTTTTTCTTCCAATACAAGGCTTCTGAGGTGGGGAGCAGGGGACTGCAGCCTGTTTGTAGCTACCGAGTAAAGAGGAAAGGGGTTCCTTTGAGCAGCTGCCTGCTGAAAATGTGTGTGGGAGCAATGAGGGGGGAGAGAAAGGATGTCCGCGGCAAGGACCGCCGTAACGGTCCCTGCAGTCCCTTCTGGGAAGCAGCGCTAGAGCTGCTGCGTGAGGGGAAACCACCCTTTCTCCTCTGGCCAACGGTGCGCTGTGCGTATGCGAGAGGAAAGACTGGCAGCGCGCTGGCAATGCTGGCGTTTTGCGCACGGCTGAACTCGCAGCACGTTAGGTGCTTGAGCCTCGTGGTTTTGGTACGTGCCTGAGCAGTGTGGCGTGAAGCTTGCCTAACAGGCATTGCTCAAGCTGTCTCTACCCAAATAATGTGCTTCAAAGAGAAGCCGCCTTATGTGCAGTCATTTCCCGTAATCTTTTCAGCGCTGCAAGGCAATATATGTCAAGATATTTCCTCGTATTAATCTAAATAAAATTCTTAATAATTAAGGCAACCTAGTCAAGTCAAAATAAATTTAATGGCTCATATTTAATATTTTTGTTAGAGTGCTTATGAATCAGGCAGAAGTGTTAGAAAAAATTCAACTCGGCATATGTCAGCAGTAAATAATAGAAGCCTGGATTGCACCCAAGTCAGGTCCTAAACTAATTAATAGCAGGAACTGGCTGTAAGTCTTCCCTGAAGTCTGATGGATTTAAGACTTTGCTAATACCAGTGTAGGATGCAGAATGGTGTCTTTAAAAAGTCCAGCATCCCAGGAAGCGGATGCAAAATCCGTACTTGTTAGCATATCTTGTCAGCCTGGATGCTGCTTCTCTTTAGATATTGTGTGGTCATTAGTATTCAGTGCTTCTGGCATTCCCAAAGTGCTGGCTCTGACTGAAAGCAGACCCCATTAGAGCAACACACGCTTTTTAAAGTGCTGTAAATAAGCAGGGAGCTGTAAAATAACTTTTATTAAGTGCTTGCTGCACAGGGGGGTGATGCAGAAATTGAGGGGGTTCAAAGATCGTGCCCCGGGTAAGGGGCTCTGTGCGTGGCAGAAGTAGGTTTCCCTTTGCGGTGTCTTTGGCTGCGAGCCTCACAAAAGTGCTGGTTTGGTGGTTTGACTTCATGTTCTGGGAATTCCCGTGTTTTGGGAAATTTCTATTCAGTGTTTTAGAGTGTCTATGAAACATGGCTACCCAGTCATAAGGAGCCACTGTGAGTCTCTCAAGACTTGTGGTCATGTTGCACTTCTCAGAAATCAGCCACAGCATCATGAACAGCTGTAAGCCAGCTGTAAGGCCGAGCTTTGGAGCTGACAGGCTCCCAGAGCTGCGCTCCCTCTGCCTGCCGCCTCTGGGCTGTGCTCTTCCAGCAGCGCAGCTCAGGTCAGAGAACTGGCTACCTATTTCTAGCAGAAATTAGGCTTTTGTGCGTGTTGTGCGAACGATGCAAAATTTGCAGGCCTCGGATTGGTGCGTTTGTGCTGGGCCGTGCCTAAGGGGATTTTCATTTGCATCCCTGCCTGGTGGACTCACAGCCTGGGTGTCACACAAATCAAGAGGGTGAATTCCGTCAGTAAGCATCACAACTTGTAACGCGTTAAACAGCTGGGATGCAAATGAGCCCTGAAGAAATTAAATGAGGTGTTCAGGGTCAAGCAGTGATTTTCTGGACAGTGACAAACGGCTCTCCAGATCTGGGGTTTGTGCAGCAGTAACGAGTCAGGAGGTGACTCGGTCAGGCTCTCCAGCACCACAGCCTCGCCAGTGGCTGTCTGCTCCGGCTGCCGTGGCCCTGCTCCCCCGACCACCTTGGGCCTTTACACAGGGATCTAATTAACAGAAGCTGTCTCCTTCTTATTCTTTATTTTAAATGATAATTAGTCTAGCACAGCTGATTATGTGATTGCTATTGAAGTGGTTTAGCTGGCTTGCAGTACATTTTTCAAATATTTCCTCTCCAGATACCTGCTTTAACGGCTCCCCAGCGCTCTTTTCCAAGATTTTTATCTGTAAATGGTCTTGATTAATTTACCTTCACTTAATTATTGCTGTAGCTACTTCAGTGGATTAAGAGAACGTACCTAATGTGATATATTTGGATTTTAATAGCTCAGTTGATATTCCCTCATTCAGATGTCTATTTCATAAAAAAAAGAAAAGTCTCAATTGGTTTGAATAGAGCCGCAGCCACGTGGACCGACAGCTGGCTGCGAGGTTTTACACAAAGGCAGCGCATTGACGTGGGGAAGGCTTCGGGTGGAGAGCTGCCAGAATCAATTGCAGGACGTGATTCAAGTTGGTTGCTGATGGGGAAGATGTATTAAACAGGGTGTTAATGACATTTGCAGATGCTTCTAAATTGGAAGACCTTGGAACACCAATGAAGAGAAAGAAATTGAAAAGGCATCAATGACCGTTAGAAAAATGAGTGGAATATCTCCTAAGAACTGATTCATTTTAGGAAAAAAAAAGAGAAAGTATTTCTAAAGGAAGATTGCCACACAGGTTATTAAAACATTGATTGATTTGATTAATATGAAGACCAGTAGCATTACAGATACCTAAAATAGCCCCAGTGGGACCTTATAAGAATTTGCATTTGCTGATGATGACCATAAAAGTTCAAATTTCTTTCTTGTTTTAAGGTTACTTTTCACATTGGTTCACTGAAGTGCCCACAGATCTGCTCTGATCTTATATATAGAAACCTGAGTGGTAAACAGCTGGTAAGTTTACCACTAACATGGGACTACGATCATGCTATGATGAAATAATTTAATTGCTTTGTGTTTACTGAAGAATGAGTGGTGCAATGACTAGTTGTGTTTTCTGTTCTTTTTTAAGAATGAAAAAAGTATAACAAACATTTTTCTTCTGGCTTCACTGAAGGAAATTTCTTTACTAGGAATGTTCCAACGTAACTCAAAAACAGTAACAATCCTGAGGCCCGTGCGGTGGCTTTGCAATCTTTATTATAAAAAGGAGCCAGAGATGTACATAATGCCTGTGCAATATGTAACTCTTTTGTTGACTGGCTGCAGACTCGTGTCTTGGTCTGCGTTAGCTGTGGTGTCAAGTTTTTGTATGAATCGAAAACTTTATTTTCAGCACAAACATGTGATGAGCAATTCTGTGGAAATGCATAAATAAATGTTTGAAGTTAGGCATATCCCATTTCTCGTGCTCTATGGCGTACTTATGGGCAGATGGTGAGACCTCCGTATGCTTAGAGCAGTAATAAGTAACCTGTAAAAATACAGGCGTGATCAAATCAGGGGCTGGCTGTGTGTGCCGGGAGCAGCTGAGTTGTTTTTCTGATAGCAGTGGAGGTGGCATTTGCAGCTCCCTTCACTGGCTGCTGGTGATTAAACTTCTAATCAACGACAATGTTCCTGGAAGATTTTAATTACATTTGTTCCTTCTATGCTGTGTTGATATCACTGAACTTTTAAAAAGCCACCATCATCTTCCACAGAACTAAAAATGACATTCTGCCATGCAATTTTGAGCTGACATTTTTATAATTACAGAGAAGAAACGGCATAAAAATAATGTTTGTGCTGAGGGCTGGAGCCCAAGGCTGTCCCCGTGCAGTGCCCCTGCGCTGGAGCTCTGGAGCTGGGCAGCGCTCTGCAGAGCCTTGCTGCAGAAATGAGGTGGGGATTTGGGGGAGGAGGGATGAAGGACAGAAATGTCCTTAGAGCTGTGGCTGCTGTTTGCAGCTCTGCTGTGGGCATGCCAAGGCTGCTGCTGTGTTTCTGAAGCACGGTGAGAAGTGCTCATCAGTTCGTATAACAATAACTGTCGTGAGGACCGGGAAACTTCAGCAGAGCATCTGCATGCACAGTAAATGGGGTGAGTGGTGTGAGTTCTCCTGTGGAGGTTTCACACTGGCTTAGCGTATCGAACCCAGATGCTGAAGCTGATGGCATTGTGATTCCTGTTCTTGTGTGCTTTCCTTTCTGTCGAAAGCTATTTAGAGATAAGTATTCCTGACTCCGTAATATCCTATCCCATGCCATTGTTTCTGGAGAAAAGTACAAATTGTATGTGTACGGCACTTCTGCACCTTGTACCAGCATGGACTAGACTTCAGAAATAAAAGGAAGTAACCATGCCAGGATATTTATTAATGAGATGTTAGTATTGACATATTGGAGTAACTTGGGAGAAGTATTTCTTACAGCTAGCTAAATTCACCAGTTGTGTTTATTGCAAATGTACCTAACTTTGCAAAGCGTTGTAGTGTTAGCTGTGCATTAGTGGTGTGTTCTACTGAAGTGTTCTGCTGTTCCAAGAAGCCTGAGATGCAGTGATGTCAGTGAGGAAAAGCACAGCACGTGTCTAAGAGTCCTTCTGTAAGACTGAGAAGAGATTTTGTTTCTGTTAATTTGTCCCTCACAAAAGTGTGTCCTCCTACACTCAAGCCAGTAATACTGTCCAGAGTCTCTGATGTAAATACCTGCTAAGTTTTGGATTGCCCGCCTTTGCTGGCTACCAGAATTGTTAGAATTGATGAATTTCCAGGTTTCTTTGCTTAGGCAAAACATTCTCTATCCTTGGCTCTGAGATGTAGTTAGTTAGTTGTAGGAGGGTGTTAGTCCTACCTGGCTGGCTTTGCAGTATGCTGCTGTCTTGTTTTGCAAGCCCTGAAGACTGTTTTTTAGCAATGTAGTTATTCAGGGTGAAGGAATTTGCTGTATGTCTGATTGTTATTTAAGGGATAATTCAGTGCTGGGTGGATGGATATGCAGCCCTCCTTCTTTCAGAGGCTGACAACGTGCCAGAGTTGCACTGCACCAGTGTTAGGCCCAGTTAATCCTCCGCTTCTGCAAGTCTGGAATATTGGTTATTGTTTTATATGAGTGAAGGTCTTCATATTTGCTTTTAAGGAGTTTTCAGCTGGATTTTAGAACTAAGCCTCTTGGTGAATGTTGGTCCTGGTGTGCATATTTGTGTTGCATCCTTATGCCAGCAGCACAAGGGTTTCTGTTGGCATTCTCCACGAGCAGCAGCCTCCTCCTGTCCTCCTTGTATGTCTCTTCTGTCCTGCAGCACGGTATGCATGACAGGCCCTCAAGTGACAGATCTTGGGACTGTCTTTATGCCATTATCCTCTGAGAATAATGTACAGGTTGAAAGTAAACTGATGTCCAAGGTTCTCAGTGTCCAACCTTAATAGGAGTTTTCACAAAATACTCCTGCGGGACTGAACCTAAAGTAGAGCAGGATCCTGGAGTCACGGAAAGCCAAGGCCTGCAGGCTGGGTGCTTTCGATGGGCTCTGTCATTGTATTGATCAAGGCTGCTCCATTTCTCTCACCTGCACTTCTGATACAGGTGGTTCCCCAAGAAGCTGTCCTGAACTGCCAAGCTTTTCTACATCCGTTAGTATTTAATAAGTGAAAAGGATTGCTACGTGGCTAAAAGCTGATGCCATAAGGACAAAAGGATAGAAGAGACAACCTAAGCTGGCGAAGTAGTTACCTGGGGCTTTAGGGGGTAAGATGAAGTGTTTTCTAGTTTGTGACAGATTATCAGAGCAATCAATGTGGGTTTGGTTTCTGTAAATGTGGCAGGCTTTGTTGTTGTCATTTGTGCAGTGAAAAAAGCAAGGTAATGTCTGTTGTTTACTTGTTAATGCTTTCAGCTTGGTGTCTGGATAAGGATGTAAGTAGTAACTCAACATAGGTCTACTGTATTGAAAGTCAGGTTGGAGAAAAAGCAGGGGACAACTGTAAAAAGGTGAACAAAGTTAACGGCCCTTGTGCAGCGGCAGTCTTGCCCGGTTGGATGCGCCGATGCTAGCATTCCTGGAGCAGCCTTTAACTCATGATCAACAAGTCCAGATATTCTGCAATTATATCAGTAGTAAGCTGTAATACAATTTATGTTGGTCTGTTGTACTGGTTTATTCAATATCTCACTGTTGATGGAATAAATGCAGGCTATAGTGCTTAACTAGGCTGTAGGAAAATGATATTAATGGCAGAAAATGAAAGGGAAGTGTTAATTGCAGGAACTAATTGTGGTACATCTGAAGTTGCATATTATCTGCCTCAAAGTAGTGCTGAAGCCATGATACAGCATCTAGTTAGTCTTTCCACCTCCCGAGGGAAACAATTAGAAATTATTATAACCAAAATAGCTCTTTGAGTTCTTTGGTGTCACCATCATTAAATGGAAAGGGAGAGTGAATATTGGATTACATATGCAGTCAGAAGGGAAAGTATGACTTGTTATGGTATTACTGCTGATCAAGACCAAAAAGTTAAATGCCCCTGCATGGTGATCTCTGGTTAAGGGTCTGGTGTGCCTGGAGGAGGTGGTTCTCCAGACTTCCCTCTGGCAGCCGAGAACAGCATTGACCACACAAGGAGCCTACATACACCGAGGAGGGTGAAGCAGGGCACGTTGAAGACTCTTATTTATATGTGGTTTGCATTCATACTGTTTCCCCATGATTTCTTATACGATCATGTAGAGGCTGTTTGCCCTGATCCAGCTTTTCTGGCTGCCCACGGTGCATCATGGCTCAGGCTCGGAACAACTGAGACCTCCCTCCCATCTTGCCGCAAGTCAGCCTTTCCACCTTCTTTGAAGGGAAGCAGACATGCCTTTCGGGTGTCCCCGAGCCATCTCAGCGGTGTTTGCAAGGCCAGAACATCATTTCCCTGGGAAAAGGGAGGGCTGCTACCCACAAGGAAGAGTTTTGCTCGTGAAGCACGTTCCTGTAAATTGTCCTGTGGGCTCTGT
This sequence comes from Ardeotis arabs, assembly GCA_011801015.1. Lineage (NCBI taxonomy): Eukaryota > Metazoa > Chordata > Aves > Otidiformes > Otididae > Ardeotis > Ardeotis arabs. The sequence goes on from JAAGAY010131174.1 coordinate 9,886, forward strand.
TCTTGTTGCTGAGTTAACCTGAGCCATCTCTGCTTGTATTAATTACTACAGAATTAATTTAGCTTGTGCGAGAGCTGCTACATCACTGACTAATGTTTGAATCACGCAGTGTGTATATATTAGCAGCTGGAGAGTTGTGTTAACTTGAGCTCTGGTTTGTAGTCCCTGGAGGCTAATACAACTGCCTTGAGGGGAGGTTTAGGTGTCCCTTGGAATGGAGTTTGAAGGAGCGGTAACAGTGTTTTATACAACTTCAGGAGCAGCCTCAAGGTGAGGCCTGCGGAAGCCGGGGTGCCCGAGGCCGTGCCCGGCGGGAGGGGCAGCTGCAGTCGGGGCAGAGGGGAGTCACTCATATGGGGAAAAACAAACCCCTATTTTACTAAGTCAGTGTTTAAAAAAAAAAAAACCCACCACCACCTGGTTTGGGATTTGGAAAAAGTCTTAAATCCTTTCATCCCTTTATCGCTAAGATAAAGCTCCTACTCTGGTTACTCAGTGCTATTTAAGTTACTGCATCGTGACGGTTTCTGTAGCACGTCCTCCAAACAGTCACTTTCTCAAACGAGTTTGCTCCAGATACCCACATCTCACTTGTTTAGTAAGGACAGTTCAAAAAGAAGAGTTATGTGGCATTTTTTAAACACGTTGTAGGCCTAAAATTAAGTTACCGTATCTTTTGTGTCTATATTGATACTTGAAAAACAGATTTATTTATTTTTATCCCATTTGTTTTGTATTTTGTCTATTTTCATGAGGTACTTGTCATAAGTTCTTATTCTCTTGGCTTCAGAAGCACCAGCCAAGAGCTTTTGTGAAAGTACTAGATGCATGAAATTGCAATAAACTTGAAAAGGATGATGTCATTCAGTACAGAATATATCCAAGTTTCTACCCCAAAATTGCACTGTACCTTTGAGTTAGGTAACCACATATTTAAAAGAATCTCTTACTGATCTCTCTATTTTTGACTATCAAGAAAATTTGGCCTCCCAAAACAGCTTCAGAAAGGTTTGAGTGAGTGGAGGCATCAGATGTAATTACAAAAGAGGGATCGGAAGATCAAAGAACAACGCTGAGCACAATACAGGAGAAGGCTGTGAAGCAAAGCCAAAGGGAGAAAAGAATGTTGGAGAAAAAGCGAAAGAATTTGAAATTTTTCAGGCACAAAAGGAACAAGAGGTCACTGAAAAATTCAGCAGGGCTTTGAGAAGCCATTTATTGACAAAAGCAGCAGACATTTCTCAGAGGGATCTGATGAATTTTCAACCTCAGTGCTCACCTGGCAAGGTAGAGGTCAGATGCCAGAAAGACAGAAACCTGCTGTGAGGAGGGGAGGAAGCGCCGGAGGAAATCACACTCACCCGGGATCAGCCAAAATGTAGCAAGCCTCGGACGCTTCCCAGCGCTCCAGGAAGACAACCCTCATGAAGTGGTCTGTAATCAACTTCGAGTGGGCCAAGGGTCAAATAATTCCAAAAAAGAAAGATTATTAATCCTCCTGCCCCAATTCAATATTCAATATGCTGTTACCATTTGTGGGCACGTCTAATTGTGAGAGACAAAAGGCAAAGCCTGGCTTTACCAAGCCTGTTGGGTATGCTGTTGATCTTGCTCATCTTCCCCTGTGATGCCCCAGGGCTCAGTCCCATGTTCCTTCTTTCAGCTGCCTTTGGTGCATGTTGAATTCCAGTTTTATTGCTGCCTGACCTTGGACACAATGCAACTGAGGCACAGTGAGCGGACCTGAGGCAGCGTTGGACTGGTGCTCTAGATTGACCACAAGAGTGAGTGTCAGATGTGTGGATGCTGATTCATAAAGATTTGGTATTGGTACATATGAAATATGGAGGCATTGATTCGTGAGTAGAAGTTATCTACAATTGTTTCAAGTTTACTGTTTGTAATGATTTGCTCGCTTACGGAGTTTGCTTTCTAGAGCTGGGCTCCTTCTTTCCCAGCTTTTGGCTGCGGTCAGCATCTTGCAGGGATGGGGCATGTAAGCTCTTTGTGGAAAAGCTTTTTTTCAGCGTTAGTCTCTACCCTTAGTGCCCATGAATTTCTGTAACTTCATCCAATGGAGAGATTTTCTGCTCCTCACCAAGCAGTGAGCTCTTTGCCAGGTTTATCTGTGACATGACACGGCACATTTAATACATGACATCCCTTTTTAAATGCCGTTAATGTTGGATTGGGTGTACTGATGGAAAAATCTCAAATGCATCTGCTGCTGATCTCTTATGCTTCTGTCTGGACCAGTCATTTTCACATGTGAATACTTATGTTATGCTAATCCCTGCCTTGTTTAGTGTTAATTAGCATAAGCAAGGTTGTTGAATGCCGTAATTTAAATGCTGGGCACAGCCATTTTGCCTGTGACAGGAAGGTATGAAAAATAATTTTAACAAGTATTTGTAATCAAGAAACAAGGGAGGAATTGCTTTTGAATGGCTCTATAACAGCCAGAACACAAGTCCCAACGCTTTAGATTTATGGTGCATCAGTTCTCTAACCAGCACGGATTTGCAGCCAGAAAGGTTTGCTTATTTGCCAACAGGAGAAGAAATGAAATTATGGGGAATGCTCTTCATTACTCGTTTTTATATTTATTTTTTTCTTCTGACACAAAACGTATCATGCTGTAGCTTTATAACCTCTATCCCGTTGAGCTGGTATGTAAAGCAGCAATGAGTGGAAACGCCCCTTTGGACTTGGCTCTTACTTCAAGTGGAGAACTTCAGCAACAGATCAGGCTTAGCCCTGGCACAAGCTCATCTTTAGCAGCTTAGCGCTGAAAGAACTGTTCTTGGGATCATTCGGATCCCGGACTAGTTAGATTAAACTTTTAATTCAACTTAAAGCTGCAAACAGCTCCTTCAGGTGTTCTGGACTAGGAACTCACTCCACGTATATGCTGTGCGGCACTGTGGATGTGTAAACCCGCAAGCAGACCTGCACATTCACTGCCATGCTATGGGTGTCTGTGCAAGAGCCCTGTTACTAGGGTGAGCCTACAGCTGGGCACATACGTGTGTTTTTCTATATCCAGTTTCTAGAACAATGGCTGTATGTGTGTTCAGGTATATCTGAAGTATTTGGCAAAGTATAACCTAAACTTCAGTTTGGGATTTTAGTCTTTATTTTCATGTAAATGGCAGCAAGGAGAAAAATAACTAGGAGACTTGGGAGATCGTGTTGTTACTCACAAATGTATATTCATAGTAAACATTGACCTTTCATGCAAAAAAATTACAGAATACACCCAACCTTTGTGCAACACTTGCTCAAATTTCAGCAGTTTATGAAATTGTCATTGTGACTTTCCCTAAAATTTATGCTGGTAGAATTGGGCCAGTCCTAGTGCAACAGGGATCCTTATTTCCCTTTGTTTCTTTTTTTCCCTTCCCTTCCCATACCATTGGAAATGATTCCTAGGTAATACGTGACACTGCTTTGTTTGGATTGCCCCCCCCATATTAGAAGGCCAGGAAAGGTCAGTGCATTCCCGGTAGGTGTTTTATTGTAAGTGGTTAGGTGAGTCTCAGATTGATGTCCCCGGAGCGCTCTGATATTCACAGCAGGAAAAAAGAATGACTTTATTTGAGTATTTTTACTGCTGTATCTTACAGCAATGAAGCAGGTGACTCCACTAAGATCAGAAGCAGTGGACCTTTATTCCCATTTTTTCTGGTGCTGAATTTTGAATTTTTCTTATCTTTCCATGTGGAAGGGCAGGAAAATATTAGACTTTCTCATCTAGAAGCATTAAAGAGAGAAGATATTCTATTCTGTATTTCAGTTTTTAAAATGGTAGCGTAGTCTGAGTGTCATTGGGAAAATGATAACCTCATGCACAATATTTTTCTGTGTTTGCCCAGTTAGAGTTTGCGTATTCAATTTAAAGCTGATGTCTGCCTGTCTCTCTCTGCCTCCATTCGTAGATCAGCTTACTTGCCGTTTGGATGACCTGGCTGTGCTGGGGGGCACTTCACTCTAGGGGCTGCCAAACAGGAGGGTGAAGGCACCCAGAGAAGCGACAGCCGGGACCCCCCCACCCTCAGGGCCCTGCAGAGCCTGCTCCCCATGCCAGGCACGCAGCAGCCCCAGCTGTGATCACCCCCCATCTTTACATTCCCGATGGCTGGTTATGGTAGGGCTTTTTCCACTAGATTAATGAAAAATTGGTGACAGTCTTCATCGCTCACAAAGGAGAATTGCTGAAGATTGGTTTCCTATAAGGTTGCTATTAATTTTTTTTTTTGCTGTCATTCCCTTGGCAAGAATTAAATCTAAACCAAGGAATAAGTCTTCTGCAGAAGCCAAATGGAGGGGACTTGGAAAGAAAACAAAGGGCTGACTGGAATTTACTGATCTGTGCCTGATGAGAAGTTATTAATCAGCTCTATAAGAAGATGGCCAATGCCTTAGTCATCTAGCTATTGAATGTGCCCTCCATGTTACGGCAAAGGTTTGTGTGGCTTTTCTTCCGTGCGGAGGCATTCCCAGTTACACCCTGCTTTACAGACATGTAAAAATTCCCACCCCATATGGATTAGCAGCAGGGTTTTACTGAGGAGGGGATCTGTGGGAATGTTAATCCCGTGCCCGTTGTCCAGCACAGGAATAACAGCCTGGCTGGTTTGCAGGAACACCAGACGGGTCAGAGAGCAGCTGGCTGTGGTGTGTTTGCTGTGGTAGATGCTTGCTTTGCCCGAAGAAGATGAGTGCCCACTCTTGGTGTACGTGCAGTCTGTGTATGTTGAAATGAGTCTCCCATAACAACAGAGATTTCTGTACTGCCGACGGTAATCTGGTGTGGGTCAGCTTCTGAGGCTACTGGAGGGTATGCCTGGAGGCTGACAGAGGGAGGAGAAAGGCAAAAATAATGGGACAGTTCTCTGCATGTGTGAAAGGCACCCGAGGGACAGGAGTGTAATTTGGTTTGCTTCAGAAATGTTATTCTGCAAACAGAAATGTCGTCCTTTGTTCACGTGTATCTGCTGTGTGGCTGTGCATGAGGTGTGGGAACGCAGGGCTGACTTTGTATGTGTGAAACCAGCATAGCTTCCTGAGCTGGCACGGCGTGCTGATCCTTTTCTCCTGCTGAGGGTTTGGCCCTGGTAGCACAGCAGGGACACTGCTTCCCTGTCAGCCCTTCTGTGCCTGAGGGACGCCGTACCCTGCCTGCATGGCTGGTGCGACTCACGCTTTAAATGCGACGTGGTCCAAAAAGTGTTGATACTCAGGTCTGAAGATAGCCTGCATTGAGAGAAGAAAAAAATACAGATGTTCTGACCTGACTATCTGCATTTGAGTTTTGGGTCCATTTGCTTTAGTTGGGGTTGTTGCACGGCGCTGCCAGCAATGGAAGTAATGCTGTGGTTTGTGTCAGAGCTGTCTCCACCCTGCCATTGGCACATCTTGAAATGGAGTATTTTTAATTAGTTAATAACTCCAGTGAGTACCTGGATTGGTGTATTGGACAAAATTTGATAGTAACTATCACCGATGAGGTGATTTGGGGAGCACTTCAGCATTGAGATGGAAGTTATTCTGTAATTGCAATAATAATAATTCGATCCACCAGCTAGTGCTGCAGGAACGGCATACATCCCTTTTATTGGAAGCATTCTTCATCTGCTGCGACCTTAATGTGAATTCTCTCACATAAACGAAGTTAAGATGGAGTTATGGATGGAAATACTCACTGGTACTGCCGAGAGAAACACATCACAGGGACGCTGCAGTTGTTCCCTGAAACTGGTAATTCTTTGCAAAATGCAGAGACCTCTAAATTTGTCAAGGGTTTTTTTGAGTGTCTTAAGGTTGTATTTTTCACATCTTAACTTCATAGTTCTGACTACTTCTGCCATGTTATAATTCAGCTGAATCTGGAGAAAAACTGGCTGCTTAAGAAACAGATTTCCCAATCCCTTTTTCCCAAATGGCTGCTGTTTTCCTTTGGTCAAAGGCAGGAAGGATTTGGGTCCTGTTATGATTTCAGGATTTCATTAGTCCCGAAAATGTTTGCTGAAAGTGTACAATGTCAGTGGTTTTAACTGCTTGGGAACTACCTCATCAGTTTTTTTTTTTTTTTTGGTAAGGAGGTTTCAATTTAATGATCCCACTGTTATGCTACTTTCTCAGTCACACTCAGTCCCACTCAATTTACCTTTACTTGTAAATTTTACCTTAACTTGTATATGTAAACTGGATTATGATTTTTCTGGTGCAGTTTAATCTTTGTTTTAATTTGGTGAATGACTTCAGTATCTTAACTGCTGGCAGTAATCACTGCACATGTCGCAGACCTTGAGGTTTCCATAGGGACGACGTGATTCCCCGTGATCGCTGGTATAGATGTGAGCAGGGCAGTGGTTTACCAGTATCTGATATTTGTTCCTAAGCTCGCTTTTGTCTGGGATTGCTGTAGCTATGGCAGGCTATCGGATATAATCAGGCTTTGGTTGAGTATCCAGGGCAGGTGCCACGTCTTCATCTTCACCCTGTTCATGTGCAGTTCAGAGCAAAGAGTCTGCTCTGCCTTGCACAAAACTAATGTCGTTCAATACACATTAACAACAAATCAAAATATTCCCAGGCAATGTGCTAGACTGGTGCTCACGTCCTGAGGGGCACCTTTGTATCAAAACCAAACTCTTAATTCACTGCAAGCAGGTTGTACAGGCGGAGCATCAGATGATGTGCGTTTGCAGGATGGAGAATTCAGAGAGACAAACTTGGTTGGTCGGTGTGCAGGATATTATGGGTTTGGGAGGTGCTGGTGCTTACCTTATCTTAATGAAACTTGCCAAGTGAATTGCCATTTTGATGTGTTGGTTTTTTTCAGCTTCAAACAGCAAACATTTTATTAGAATAATCCAATCAGATTTTTTTCCAGCAGGAAAGATAACAACATAGAATGTAAACATAAAATTATGAATCTTCATTAAGAAAGCCATGCTTATTTTCAAAGTTACAAAATGATGCAATGAATGTTGTATGTCATTTCAGTGGAAGCGTAATGTCATTAATCATTAGAAAACAAAAAAATCTGACTTTTCTAGAGCATCTTCTACCAAGACCCGGCCAGGTAAACGTCCGTGCCTGTTGTACATTCCTAGCACGTTCAGAATGGAACAGCACAAATGTATAAACTGAATATCACTTTATTTATTTAGCGTATTTTATCTGATGTGATTTCATTTCACACAAGCTGTACTTTCCTAGGGGTGTCTAATAGCTGCTCCTGTTCTCTTTTACAAGACCCTGTGGTGAGAAGTGAAATGTGAAATAAGAATACCTGGTTAGCTATCCACGTTGGTTACCCAGTGGTACGTACGGCTCTTCAGGGACCTGAATTAGACTTGGTTAGTTTGGCACATTTCTTTGACGTGCACTACAGCAAAGGAAAGAAGAGATCCAAGATCATCTGAATGTCTTCTCCACCCTCTTCTCCTCCCTGAAGCGAACGCACTGACTGTTGAATTGTTTGGAGTCAATGTATCAGTCATCCATGGAAGTACCTAGTAATTAAATTTGCTTTTTCTTTCTCAGTAAGGCTGCTTTGACCATTATCACAAGACAGAAATGAAGCTGCCTGTTAACCTGGATTGACGTTTCTTGTTCACATTCTTTATATAGTTTTGGCATATTCTCTTTAATGCTTCTGGGACCAAAACTCCATTGAATTCCTACTGCTTAGTTGGTAGGTTCAAACAGTGCCAAGCTGACGCTGGGTGTGTGAGCGAAGGGAGCATGTGAGTGCCATGCTCCAGCACTGCCTGTCCCAGCTGTTGGGAGAGATGTCCTTGCCATCGTGCACACGACCAGAACACGTTTCTCCGGGGTCATTTGCTGTGTTTGGTTGCAATGTACATCATGCTGAGCCTGTTCGTTTAGCTGTATGCTTCCTCTGTAATGTTCATAGGGGCTGTGGCTGGGATAGGTCTAGATAGAGGGTCTGCCCTCTTCCAGTTTAAAGCCATCACCCCTCGTCTTATCACAACAGGCCCTGCTGAAGAGTTTCTACCCATCTTTCTTGTAGGCCCCCGTTAGGTACTGGAAGGCTGCTACAAGGTTTCCTCAGAGCCTCCTCTTCTCCAGGCTGAACAGCCCCAGCCCTCTCAGCCTGTCCTGAGAGCTGGGTTATTGTATTCCCCTGACCCAGGCCAGTCTTGATCAGGCTTTGTGGGACATGGTGTGATGCAGCTCCAGCATCTCATCCCTGGTCTCTCTTTCCTTTGCAGGAAAAGACCTTTGGGATCTTCCATTACTACTTGCTTCCCAAATTCCTTTTAAAAGCCTCGTTCTGTATGTAGAAGGTGCCTTAACATGACATTCACATCCATATTCTACTTTTCAGATGACATTAACTCTTTTTGGTGCAGTTGCTGCAGCGCAGTGGTGGTGTCCTGCTTCTCAGCCTTCTTTCCGGCCTAATGGTTCTGACTAATATTCGTCAGGGTTTCCCACTTCAAACCATTTTGAAGTTTCTCATGTATGGTTTTTATACATTTGAAAGGCAAGATTTCTTGGCACAATGTTCAGATTTCATGGGGTAATAAATAGTTGGTTTTCATTACTGAAGTGTGAGGTTTTTCATCCTCAGGTATTACTGTAATGATGTCCTGAGGGCAAAAGGTTGCAGTTCTTGCTTCGTGCTGCCTCCTCCCAGGCTTCCTTGGCTCTGTCAGATGCTCTTCCTCTGAGCACTCTGGCTCTGCAGCGTGGCTTCAGGGCTGATCCTCGGCCTTCTTCCCTGTCCAGATGGATGCTGTTATGAAATTCTTCCAGGTTTTGTGTTCCCCTATCACTGAACCTCAACTTTTACTGACAGTTTCCTGCAAAATGCCAGCTCGTTTTGTGCTCTCTTTCTTGGGATGTTAAAGAGGAGGAAGCACCCTTTATTTCTCAGACCTCCACTCCTGGCTTTTTGTTCCCTGTTTGGTGACATTAAGTGACCATCACATTGATTTTGTTTGGTTGTGCATAGCTGTATTTGCCATAGACTGGAAAGCAAGTGGCTTTCCAACACTTTAATATTCTCAGTGCCTTATTTACATGAACATCTAATGATCCCAAAGCTTTAAGCCTCATCTATTCCATCTGAATTCTCGGCATTGTTATTCACTGGATTTCATGGCATGAAAAATGTATTTCCATCAAAATGGAAGGGAGGACCTCTAGCTTCTGAGATCTGGCAAAGCCTAGCGAGCATGAGGATTTGCTCTGGGCCTGCAGAGATGGAGTAATGAATATTTGAATAGCTCCTGGTCTGCTACCTTGTCCTTACCGAGAGCAAAAAGATTTCTAAAAAAAAAAATCCCCATTTATTATAATGGCTCATGAGTGAAGAAGAATAGGATGAAATTAGGCTGTTGTGTGTTTTACTTTTGCGTAAGAAATGTTCCCAAAAAAAGGTGCTGGGGAAAAAAAAATGCATACATGGTGAATGCTGGCTTCTGGGGTGGGAAGAGTTGGTGTGTCCTTGCAGTGATAAAAAGGGAAATGATGGCACACAAAGATCCCCAAACACTTTTTACAGGTGTAGACTGGCAAGACTGCCTCATCTTGGTCTCTCTGTGATCAGGCTGGTTTCCAGCGGCGGAGCAGATTGTCCCGTGCTGCTTCAATTTATCCCAGCAGGTCTCTGCAGGTGCTGTGTGTATTTGTTCGGTGGGTGGACTTTTCTTAGCTGACTGCCTTCTCCTTTGAACTGGGACAATTTCAGTAAGTTAATAATGTATATTTCTAGTAGAGAAACACACCTGAAATGTATTGGTCAGTGTAACTGGAACGTTAGCAATCTAATCAGAGAATTGCTTTTATTTTTAATAAGCACAGAGAAATAAAGAGAAGGGAAACGATGACTACGCTGTGAGATGAGTGGTACACCTGCCTTTCTCCTGCTCCTTGGAGTCCTCTGGGTTTGGCTGGGGGCTGTGCTGTGGAGCCTTGTCAGCATCCCACGCTGTACGCATGTGGTTGTGATGGTGATGATTTCCTCTTCTCTTCAAGGTCCAGCTGGGGTAATTTTGATTCACATCCTACTGTGCTTTTGCACCTTGGTCTTCCTTAGCTGGGCTGTGACTGTGTCGGGTGCTGCTGCCTGGAGCCTCAGCACCAAGATGAGCTGAAGGATGAGTCCTTCAGTGCTGCTGGGGAGCGTCTGGAGTGCTCTGGCATGGTGGGGTGGATGTACTCTTTGTACCTCTTCGCCCCCAACCCAGCAGTGACCCCAGCAGTCAGGTAGGTCGTGGCTCAGAAAGGCTCCTGCCAGCTCTCTGGCAGAGCCTGGGAACTTAGGGTCAGGCAGAGCGCTTGGCAGGGATGTTCTGGCACAGGCAGCTGAGGACAGCAACTGGTTAAAAATTTGCTAAGCAACAGAAACTCTGATTTCATTCTCTTAGAAAATGAATATTTTCCTTTATTTTCCTTTTTGCTTTTGCTTTTTTTTTTTTAAATCACTCACCCCCCTGCATAGAGAAGTCTGTGTCTCATGGACTGCTTTAAAAAAAATCAGAGAGAGCTGGAAGCATGGGCACGAGCCCGTGGGCAGCTCTCAGGGTGCACAGGCAGTTTCTGCCCAGGGGCTGCTGCATCAGTGCCTGTGCAGTCGATGCAAAATCCGTGGCTCCCGCTACCCTGGCTGCCGTCCCTCCTGGAGGAATCCATGCCCAGAGCATCGCAGCAACAACTGCGTTTGTGCTGCTGGGGGACCCAGCTTGTCGCCATGGCTGGAGGCAGCTTTGTGCCAGAGCACGGAGCCATAATTGGGCTGGTGTCGGTGGGTCCCAGTTAAGAATGTCTGACCAGGCTGCAATTGAGCGGACTCAGCTGAAAGCAGGAGCCCTGGCACTTCTGTGTCCATGGTTTTGTGGCATCGTCCCCGCTCCCCATCTGCTGCTGGTACGCTCCCAGCTGCTTGATGGGAGGACTCTTTACATATTGGCCTCAAGAAAAAGAGCTGCTGCTCAGGTGAACAGAAAGTCACCTCTGCCTTCAAGTGAGGCACTCCTTGTTGAGTAAATGTAAAATGCTTCCCTGAAACCAGCGATACTGGAATATGAACGATGAATTCCTTTAGTCTGAAACACATAGAAAGAACCTCTGGTCAATGCTGCCTACGTCTCATTCCTAAAACACCCAGAAGGGGAAAGGAACCAGTCACTTCCAGCTTTATTTAGGCTTTTTAAAGCAGAACCTACCCGAAACCACTCAAAGCTGAGAGACACAGTGACTGACAAGGGCTTACTACAAACAGGCAGTTTGCAGTTTTTGTTTGTGTTCCTGTTATGCAAATACTCATTGCTGTACTTTGGGAGACAAAAAACCCAAAAAACATCAGAGTGGATTTCACCAGTGCCCTAAGCTTTAAAATCTGGCTGTGTCTGAGGCATTCCCTTGCCAGCCTACAGATGGCCGTTGCCGGCCTTGCCTGGCAGGAGAGGCTGGCTGATCAGAGATTGCCTTCCTGGATGCTGTGCTCGGGTGGGCATTTTCTCCTGGCGACAGTCCACATTTCTGAATGGTGAAAAAACCAGCCTCCCCCTCTGATTTCCTGTATATACCCACAAAAATACCAGAAATGTGTCGTTCAGGATAGGTTTAACGCAAGTGTGGTCCAGCTCCATTTTGTACCGGTTGTCTTCAGTGGGAAGACGACCTGATCCTGTGTCAGGGAGCAGAGCTGCACCAGCCCATGACCTTGCTCCCAAGAGATTTCCATCCTGTAGCAATAGTGGGTAGCTGCTGATGTGACTCCTGGTTGAAGATACTGTCTTTGCATTTAGTAAAAAATAATGAACTACTTACTCTGGCCAAACCTTCTGGCTATATCCACCGAATAAGCACCTACATCACTGCCAGCGTCTGCTTTGCTCTGGTGTTTCAGTCTCACAGATGCTTATTAAACGCAGTGGTGTAGAGTTAAGGGGCATAAAGAAATCGGGAAGAAGGTCAGTGAATAGTATTAGGTTGTCATTTCATTGGTCAGTAGACAGAGTTTATTACGATATGGTGTATAGTAGTGGGTAAAGGATGGAATGGGGTTTCTCTCGGCACTGGGCAGCGAGTGGTGGCTGGGCTCTGGAGCACTGCCAGTCGGTGCCAGGGGCTGCGGTCAGGTTTGGTGCAATACGATGTCTCCTTTCCCCAAGGTACTTCTGGTCATCTGATAGCAGCTCTCTTGCCCAGGATGCTGGCTTAAGTACCCGCGCAGCTGGAACTGCATCTCACCATCACAGTCAGAGCTCAGTCTTCATCTTACCTCAAAAGGAAATACCCTGAAAAATACGTAGGTTCTGGGGTAGAGAGTGACCATCAGCACTTGTTACATGTCAGGTATTATTTCTTAGGTTGATAAATTTGGTTAGCCATCTTTGGGGAAAGAGAATTCCTGCCTGTTATGGCGAATACCCTAATTCATTAGTGTTCACGATGGTTCTGTTCTCTGAGGTCTTGAGTTTCGGCTGTGAGAGAAAGTGGTTGGTTTTGAACTGGTGATCTGGGATTCTGTGCTCCTCTGCCCAGGCACAGGCATAGTCCCTCTTCTTGTCCCCGTGCTTGTATATCTGAGTCATACAAACAGAAATGCATGTAACTGTTTATCCCCATCAGTTCGTAGGGATCAGGCAATACTGCTTTCTAGCCAAGAGAAATCTCCTCTTTTTCTGTCAGGTTTCAAAGAAAACCGAATATTCACATTTGCCCTCCGCCTTCATATACCACGCTGTTTCAAGTAAACAACAATGCAGCATCAGGGGTTCAATTTTATCTTCCTAAATTACATTTTTCTAGGGTGTATCACCATGTGGGCAGCCTAATCTGTCGCTGCCAGACCAAGCTCTTTCTGCGTGGCTGGGGTCGAGCTGATGTCAGGAGGAATCCTGAAGCCAGCTGCTTTCTAGGTGCTTTGTGCTGAAAGGAGGTTGTAGGGAGGTGGGTGTTGATCTCTTCTCCCAAGTAACAAGTGATAGGTTGAGAGGAAATGGCCTCAAGTTGTACCAGGGAAGGTTTAGATTGGATGTTAGGAAAAATTTCTTCACTGAAAGGGTTGTCAAGCACTGCAACAGGCTGCCCAGGGAAGTGGTTGAGTCACCGTCCCTGGAAGTGTTTGAAGGATGTGTAGATGTAGACACGGTTTAGTGGTGGACTTGGCAGTGTTAGGTTTACAGTTGGATTTGGTCTTAAGGGTCTTTTCCAACCAAAACAACTTTATGATTCTGTGATAATCCATGTAGTTCTTTGCAGTCATTTACCTTGGACCTCTTAGGTGTACAACACTGGTTTTCCCAGCACGTGACTCAATTGATGTGTGGTTTTGCGAGTGGACGATGTCATAAGAGCTGTGGATCATTGACTTCTGCTAGTGACAACTTTGCCTAGCTTGAGGAGGTTTCAATTTTTGACATATTGGAGACATCGCGTCTGGGAGCAGAGGGCAGCTTTTGGCTGTTTTGATGCCAACAGAGAAGTCCAGAGGTGATGGTACTGAGACCTTCCTGCTGCGGGGAGGCAGGACCGCTGCCGCCCTCACCCACCGGTGCAGGCCTGACCCAGGGGCGACAGCTCAGTTACAGGAGCACAGCTCCTGCCCCAGGACGCGTGGAGAATCTGTCACGGCCTCCACGTCCGGTAAGGGCGGTGATGTATCACTGAGGTGGCAAAGGGGGTGCGAGCCCAGCCTGCCGAACAGGAGCCCCACCATCTTTTCTGGCTCCCTGGTCACATGAGAAGTGGCGTATCCAGGCACGTCCCCAGCTGCTGCTTTCTCGTCTCAGCAGCTGTGGCGCGAAGCAGCCACTGTTACGTGAGGGCACATCTGCCGGGGCCTGGTCACCCTCCAGCCCTTCTTGTGTGCACAGACACCCAGAGCAGTGGCTTCCTGCATGTGTGCTGTAGCTTATCTTGTATTTTAATGTGTAAACACAAATAAAATATTCATAAAATAAATATAAATATTTAAACAAAAACCAACTTACGGATGTCAGACAGCTTTTTAGTGCTTTGTAGAGATTGCCTTAGTCTGAGGGACCCCCATCTGTGTTTTGAGTTGTTAAATAAGAAAAGAAAAAACACCCACCCAAATTATTTTGGGTAATGCCTTTTGCAACTAGTTGAAAGCTCATTGCTGGTATAGACAAGGGGTGTAAATACACCTGTGCATGCAAAGACGGCGTCGCTGGCAGTGTGTGAGCAGAGGGTAATTGTGAGGCTTCACCTCCGCAGACACCGGTGCTGTGCAGCTTGTGGTCCTGGGGCTCCACGATCTGTGTTTGGTGAAATCTTTGCTCCAGAATTAGGGGAAAGCTGGGGAGACCTGTTGAGGCAAGGTGCTTTAGTCTCTGCTGTAGGATTGAATTTCTTCGGACAAATACAGTATTTGCAGAGATGCTGCCTTAATTCAGTCACTGTGCAAATAGCAAATTAATTCTGGTGCTGACGGCCGCCTCGGTGTATTTAGCTCTCTGTACCTGAGCACTTGCTGTCTCACCTTCTGAGGAAACATAACAAGATGCGTAGCTGCTTTTTTGAAATACAAAAAAAACCCAAACAAAGTGCTGGGAATTGCCTGCCTCCTTCAAGCCACCTGACGTTTGCAGAATTTAGTTCCAAGTTTGCTGGTTCAGTGCCCTTAAAAAGGATGTGCACATCCATACTTTGCAGGATCTAAGTTATTAACAACCGCCTCGCACGTGTTTCTGGTGTGTGTGAAAGGATGCACGGGAAAAGGATTGTGGTGAATTTTTGTTTTCCCCCGTTGCGCTTACTTATTTTCCTCTGACTTTCCTGCTTGAGAAGCCTGTCAGAGATGCTGCTTCCTACCTTTCTGTCAGCCTCTTAATTACCCGGAGCATCCATCCACGCAGCTGGGGCTTTGATGCCTTGTTCGCTCTCGTTTCCACTCGGAAGATTTCCATTCATTCCAGATTGGTACCCAGCCCGAAGCCCTGGCCTCCCCCCGAGATCCTCCGCGTGTGTCCAGGACCCCAGTTTAGTATTCGCTGGAAGCGATGCGCTGGTGCTCCCTCGCCAGACCTACGGGCTGCTGGTTGGAGCCATGAGGGAACGGGAGGAAGAATTAGCCTGTGTGTTTATGTGGCTGTGCTCCAGTAAATATTTTGATGCATCTGCTGCCAGCTCTGGTCTGAGGGAATCTACCTAGCATTTAAATTTTGATGGGGAGCTGTTTTGAATAATAACAGTGCAGCCGGCTGTGAGTCAGTGCATGTGTGTTGACTTAAAAAAAAAAAAAAAAACCCTCAAAGCTTAACGCTTGCTGAACGCCGAGCTGCAGTGCTTTGCTTTTTCCCTCCTCCTTTCTTCTTTTCTTTCTTCTCTTGACTTCCTCTCTTTTATTTTTTTCTTGGGGGCATTTCCCATAGATTTTGTTCACTGGCGGCAGAGGGGGTGGGGTGAGAAGAATTAAAAACCAAACCAGCCAAAATAAATCCTCCCCAAAAACTCACGAGTAGCTTTTGCAATGGGTGCTGTAATGGGTACGTTCTCTTCTCTACAAACGAAACAAAGACGACCATCGAAAGGTAAGATATCCTGTTCTGCTTTTCCTGACCCTTCTGTGTATTTGCTAGGAGAGAAATTGATATTAAGGAAGGGAAGAGAAAATGAACATGTGCCATTCGCAAGGAACCCGGCGATGTTTGTGAGGTGGGATTTGCAGAGACCGGGATGCGAGGTGCTGGAGAGGAAATGTGTGGGCATGAGGAAATTGCTGTGGAGGGGCTTGGGGGGCGAAAAGCATCTGAAATATTGTAATCCTTCGTACAGGCATGGATGAGGAGGAGAAACTCAGTGGCTCCGTATGCAGAGCACTTGCAGAAGAGCCCTGCTTATTCCCAAATCCCATGCTTTGTAAACCCTTTGAGGAGGGAATAAAATGTAGATAGGCAGGGAATTCTTCCCAATACCTTGTGGTTTCTCTCTCAGAAAGTATTGTTGGAGGCAGTGTTGCATGTTCAGTAATCCAACACCAAGTGTGTGGTACTAATGATGTGTGTCTTGTCAAGATTATTAGGAGGGGAAAAGATTAGAATGTTTTCATAAAGAAGGGGAGGAGGAGAAGCAGCTCCTGAAAAATGAGAAAGCAAGCAGCAATCCCAGGGATTTAAATCCTTAAATCCATAAATATTGGCTGTGAAATGCTGATTTTTCAGGAGATCTGGTCTGTGTAGTGCTTGTTTGAGCTTTGCTCAGTTTCCTTCAGGGTTAAATCAGAAATTCCAGGGTGCTGCTGAGCAGAAAGTTGAAAGCACTGTCAGGGGCATGTCCATACCATACAGAACGACTACTGTTTAGAGAACAAAAAGAAAGAATCTAACTTCGGCAAGTCTTTCTGCTGTGTGAAAATACTCCCTGCCAGAACCTCTGGGTTTAACAATCTCTCAGAATTTCTAGGGTAGGTTTCTATTTCCACTGGATCTGTTGCTCAGGTCATATACATACTTCTGAATTGCAAGTTGTTATGGATTTCGTAGCAAATTAAATTTAAGATTGTCTTAGGAAATATCAACCATCAAGTAATCACTGTAAAGAGAAAAGGGGCAGGGCTGTGCAGGGGATTTGATTGAGGCAAGTTTGTGAGCAAGTGTAAAATTCTGCGTTCCTGGTGCAAAATGGGTGGGTAGAATTTTACATCAGCGTGCGTGCACGTGGTTTTCAGTTCACCTTTCTGTGGTGTTATAGTGCAACCATAATTGTACAGTCATCTGGGATGTGTATGATATTATTTATAACACAAGCATCGCTGTATAATTGTCCAAGCGTGGAGTCACACCTGAAGCTGTGAGTTGTGTTTGGGCACTGGGAAGCACAGGAGAGCTGAGCACAGTGCGCTGGGCGCGGTGGCTGCTGTGGTACCACAGAGCATCTTACCCACCTGCCAGAAACCTGGGAACTGGATCTGATTTCCAGTAAACGTGGATGATCTTTGGCTGAACGTATCAGTTCTCTGCTACTTTGTTACCTTGCGTTTGGCTCAACTCCCAAGTGGATGGAAGAAATTGCTTTTTTTTTTTGGAGTTCATGAGCAGTAAAAATGCAGCATCTGGTCACACGTTTGAACATTTACAGTGGGATTCAATCTTGCTGACGCCTGCTGGCAGTGGTTGTTCGACTATATCAAAACTTGTGTTCCCAGTTAGCTCCTCTTGGCTCTGATGCATTAGCCATGTGGTGCTGCTGGTTAATAGGACACCCAATTGGAGTGAGCAGGTTGGAAGAAATTCCTTTGATTTTCTTGGCTATTTTCAAAGCCAGTACAGAATTTCACACCTTTTAGTCCCCATTTACCTGGCAGGAAAGACATTACAGAACAGCATGGCCAGTTTTGGCTGCCTTCAGCTGGTTGCAGCCCAGTGCCCAGAGGATCCCTGGATCTCCGAACAGGAGTGGCAGGGGCGTGTAGCCACGTGTGCTTCTGGGCTGCTTGGCTTATTTTACACTGACTGCAAGCACTTCACCTTCTCAACAAAGAGACACGGATATGTGCTGAGTTTGAGTACAATCTGAAATTGTTCTTGGTGAGCTAAATAGTAGAAGTCACTCACTGCGGCATGATGGATTCCTTAGTCTTGCCCGCTTCTCCCTCAGCATCTTCTCCAGCCCCTGACCATCCTGGTGGCCTCTGCCGGACCATACTCTGGTGTATCCATGTCTGTTTGGTACTGGGGAGCCCAAAACTGGCCGCAGCACTCTGGATGTGCTTGCACAGGCACTGAGCAGCGGGGAGGGATCACCCATCCCAGTGCTGGCTGCACGGCTGTTGATGCGGTGTGCTGTGGGGGTTGCCTCCGCTGCCGCAGGGCACCTTGCTAACGATGTGCGGGTGTAACTGCTCCGTTTAATATCGCTGTGTCTACTTTTTATTGAGTAAAGTGTTTATTATCTGTTGGATTATTAGATTAGAATTACTGTTATTGTATTTATCTGTGTGTTTATGTGACTATTTCAGGATTTACGTAGGAGTTAAATATTGCTGCTAAAACAAGGGCTTGAAGGAATAGCTATAACAGGGCTAGATCCACCCCTCTGCAAATGCGCTTGGTAAACGGGTGCTCTTCCAGGTACTTTGAAGACCATTTGTGTAGCCTGTTCTAGCTCAGCAGCTCACACATGTATCACAAGCGATGTATCTTTGGCGTAAATAACCTAAAAGCAAAAAAACTATGAGTGTATGTTGTTTTAAGAACAGGTAAAAGAAACAGGTTCTATCTAAAGCGAGGCATTCCCAGAGAGCGGCTGCTGTCCGTAAGCACGTGGTGGATCCTGGCAGAGTGGGCCCTGCTGAACCCTTCCAGCCTCCGTGCAGGACACAGCCCTGCTTGCGCTGCTCCCCTCACGCCCTGCTCGTGGCTGGGGCCGGGGTGCTGGCAGTGGCACTGGTGGCTGGTTCGGGTATTCCAGCTGCAAGTGGCGGTGCTGGAGGATATATGGTAGCACTGGCCAGGAGTACAAGATGTAATTCCTTGTTTTAATGCAAACAGGGAGCCTGAACCGGTAAAGGCAGGAGTAGCACAGAATTGGCCCTAAAGTTGAGAGCGGTGGTCCATCAAGTGCAAGATGTTTTCTCTGGGAGTGGGCAGTGTTGGGGGGTTTGTAAAGGAGAAAATCATTTCTTTGGCTTGAATGTGAAAACTTAACTCAGTATAATGTGACATTTTATGTAGGCAGGTTGCAAACCATGCACCTTGTCCTGCGGGATAAAGATTTCCTCTTCCTGGCTTTGCAATCCCATCACTAAAGCTGTGGAAGCTTTCCCTGTTGGCTGGAGTGTCCCTGGACAGCCTGTGAAATTTATGGCGTTTACTTTGGGTAGTGGCTTGGGGCAGTTCCACAGAGTATTTTTACATTTCATTAGAAATTATTTCTTCCGATCTCACTTGATGGCATTGTAACTTCAGTCACTGTTGGGATTCTCAGTTGGCCTAGTAAAGAGGTCTTTCTACTGCGTTCACTTTGCGTCTATCCTGGACCAGCAAAGCTGCGCAGCGTTCCCAGGGTCCTGCTGGAGCCTGCCTGAGGCTGTGGGGGACGAGGTGGCTGTGAGCAAGCCATGTGTCCCTGCAGCCAAGGTGGCCGGCAGCCTTCCAGGCTGCGCTGGGCACAGCATCCCCGGCGGGTCGGGGAGGTGATGCTTCCGCTCTGCACAGCACCGCTGAGACACCCACAGTGCTGTGTCTGGTGCTGGGCTCCCCAGTACGAGAGATGGGAACTTACTGGACTGAGTCCACTGAGGCACCACAGGAGTGTTAAGAAACTGGAGCATCTGACACACGGGCAGAGGCTGAGAGAGCTGGGGCTGTCCAGCCTGCAGCAGGGAGGCTCAGGGGATCTTACCAGAGTGTGTCAATACCTGATGGTAGGGAGTAGAATGATGGAGCCAGGCTCTCCTCAGTGGTGCCTGGTGACCGGACAAGGGGCAATGGACTCAAATTGAAATAACATGAAATTCCACTTAAGAAAAAAATTTACTGTGAGGGTAACTGAACACTGGCTGCCCATAGGGCCTGTGGGTCTCCATCCATGGAGATGCTCAGAGCCCAACTGGACACAGTCCTGAGCGACCTCCTGTAGTTAACCCTGCCTTGGGGAGGGGATTGGATGAGACAATCTTCCGAGGCTTCTTCCAACCTCATCCATCCTCTGGCTCTGGAATTACTGTCACTTTAAAACCCCCAGAGATGTAAGGGTTTGAGGGTACTGAGAAGAGGAGGAAACACTGAGAGCTCAGTATGGACCAAACACCAACAGAGCTGAGGAGTGCTTGGTCTTCTGTTAGTACCTTAGCAGTTAGCGCTTACGTACAAGATCAAGATGGACTTGAGAATTTCAACTTGCTTGTATGTCCTCCAGCAAACATAAGCAATAAAACAATAAATGAATTGGAGAAAATAGACCAAAACCACCACAACACTAAAAGCAGAGGGCCAGCACAGCAGATAATGCACACACAAACACATCTCTGGTTTCAGGAGATGCAGGAAGAGAGATTTTTTTCCATGTGTTTTTACAGTCTGCAGCCAATCGGGACCAAATTTGTGGCTAGAATCAGCCGTTTCCATATTTGTCATGGAAACGTTTGGATTAGCAGATTGTGAAAGCAGGGGGAATTTCTTGTTTTGACTGCTTTCCGTATCTCCGCGGCAGTGTGTGGTGGGGATGGGTACGCTGCCATTGTGCGCACGTTCAATTACAGTAGAAAAGGCAAATTAAGGAATAAGGGATTAGCTATGTTAGTTCGTTCTTTTCTCTACACTTCACATGCCCTCTTCCTTCCTCCATGAAAGTGAAATGTAGCTCAAATATTTGTCAACACCTGAATCTTGTTGGCCCCAGCTCTTCCCCTCCCTGCCCCAGAAAGCAGCACCACTTCCAGTTGGGAATGCGAGCGTGGAGTGTGAGTAACCGTGTTTTGGTCCAAGACCACCCAAACTGTCAAGAGAAGCCTGGCACAATTATTTGATTTTTCAAGAGCCAACAGCAGGAATTCATTGTGCTTAAAATGCCAGCTGCACCATTTTTATAGTGACCAATTTCTACACTTTGTTTTGAAGTAAAGTTTGTTTTGAAATGGCTTATTGTCCAAAAGCATTAGATTTTGTCTCTGACCAGCTGTATTTAAGTGTTTCACTCACCAGGAAACCACTCAATGTTACTTGACTCATCAGTCTTCCTCAGAGTATCTGACTGACTGGAGCTCCCAAGATTGCTGGTCATGGCTGTGCCCTTCCAGTTCCCTGCGCTAGAACAATCTGCTTCTCTGCTCAAAAGGAGAAAAAGTGGTTCAATGGTGTTTGAAGGAATCGGTCCTGTTCAGCCCTAGGCCTGCAGCTGCAGGATGAAGATGATAGATGTGGGTAGAGGAGCTGCCCAGTACCTACCATTACAAAATAACTTTTTGTAAGCTGTTTAGGGCAGCTTTATTCCCAGTAGGCCTTTGAAATTCATCTGGGTGCAGTGACAGACTTGCCTTTATCCCTCAAAAATCTGTTCAGGTTTGGCAGAAAGAAAAGCTTTGAAAGTTGCCCTTCTCTTGCTTTTGCTTCCCAAAGAAACCTGACAGCCTGCCGCTGTTGTGGGCAAACGTGTGTGGCCTGGAGACTCAGGGCGTCCAGCCCTGTGAACTCTGTGAGCAGGGAGGAGATCTCGGTTCCCCACCTGGTTTCCTTCCAGAGCCGGGAGGGCACGCTTTCCCCAGGCGGAGACCCGCGCCTGCCGGTGCCTGAGGGAATGGGAGAAATGGCCGATGTGGTTTATCCTGGCTGGGCTCAAGAGCCAACAGACGGCCCTGACATCTCATTTTCTCTCCCTAGTCATTTCTGCTCTCTATCCAGTACAGTCTGCCAGGTCAGGGACGTGGTCGGCTGCCTGCACTGGAAACTGAGGGTTTGATAGTTTTTTTTTCTAGGGAATTATCTTTGTAATGGGTGTACGGAACAGTACTCAGCAGCAAAACTGTTTGATGTAAGCACTCAGTCAGAAGCAATTTAAAAAAATTGTGATGACCAAGAAGTGTGTGTCAGAATTTGCCGCTTTGCATGCAACCCTCTGGTTTCTCTGAAGTGTGAAGAGGTGCATGGGAGGCTGCTTGGCATTGCAGCAGCCAAACTGTGGCTATGTGTCCCCACGGGGCTGGGACGTGCCAGCGGTGGGTGGCACAGAGGTGTGGGGTGCTTCCCTGTCTCCTCAGTACCCCTGTGAGTGATCATGCGGGTGTGGGGTTTGCTTAGAGGTGAGCAGGGCTTAGGGGCTTGTGACTGCTTCCATTCCCCACTCCCTCCTCTTTCAGACAAAATTTCTTTAGCTCCTATGCAATTGCTAGCTCTAAATTTCTTCCCTTACCTCTTACTTTGTTTCCTGCTTGCATCCCTATGCATACAACTCCTGGCACTGAGGCAGTGATGGCAAATGGCTGGCCATAACAGAGGACAGCACTGATTAAATTAAAACGAGCTACGTGTGTCCGTGATTGCTTCCCACAGGCGTACACACCTGCCTCGGACGCGATAGGCAGACCCATCTTGGGGGTTTGGATAAAGAAAAATACAGTGTGTTACGTGTTATTTTGCGTTAGCACACGCGTATGCTTGTTTGCTGCCCTTGGGCGTGGGTGCAGTGTGCCACTCAGAGTGCCGCGCGTCCCGCGCCCCGCGCCTCGCCGTGAGATCCCCCGGTAAAAGGGGCGATTAGAGACCACAACTTCACATGCAGTGCTCTGAAGTTTTTGTTCCACAGTAATCCAAAAGGGTAAAACAGAAAGTATTTTCCCCTTTTTAACTTCCAGCCTTGGTAATTTTCCAGCCTTTATCATCGTCAGCTCTTCCAGTGTGAATTATTGGGTGTTTGATGGTTGGAATGGGCACTAGGAAGCACTTGGATTTTTGCAACTGAAAATATTTAACATTGTAGATGTGAAAAGCTTGGAACTTAATACTTAGCAGAGCTTTTGGCCAGTTCCGAGCTTTACAGTGGTTAATGGCACCAAATATGTAAGTAGGAGTCGGTTAGGGTTTACAAATTTTTTGAGGAAAAATTTATCCATAAAAAAGCAGACCAAGGTCCGCTAAAGCAAGTTATAAACTGATGCTGATTTTGGTCAAACATGAGGGAGAAAATAAAAATGTTTTATTTCTCTGCTTAGAAACCTAGAGTCAAAATGTTTGGTTTGATATTTATTTAAGCTTTATTAAAAACCCTGAAGATGTATACATTTCTCAAAAATTTCAGTGGTTTTTGTTTTGTTTGTTTCTGAAATGTTTAATTAATCAAAATTGATATTAGTTGCAGTTATTCACCAAACCTTTCCAAACTTTATTGGCTTGTATTTTTATTGTAGTTTTAGATGTGAACAGAGAAAGTGAGGGACAGACCTAGGTGTTTCTGTCAAGTGCTGCGTTCCTTATACAAGACAAGAGAATGTAAAGGCGCAGCGATGCAGAGAGTCTGGGTACCTGCTCAGGGTCTCTGAGTCATGTCACTGCTCGCTCTATGCCTGTTTGCAAGGTAAGAAACCTCTGCATCCTCTCCAAGAGGTGTTTCCCAGCTGGTGCGGGATGCTCTAGGAACCCCGGATCCTCCCCTGTAGGAAGGTATCAGAATGCGTGGCAGGGCTCTTACCCAGCTGGGAAGTGCAGGTTAGAGCTATATGGTACCACAGCAGCCTTTCTAACCAAGATATATTTAGGGTTCCAAGCAAGGTATTTAATTTTTCCCCTTTTATTTGTTCTGACATGCCAGGGAAGGGCAATAACTGTTATCGTAAGATAGATTGTGCTTAACAAATCAAAAAAGATTAGAAGTGTAAACTATATCCACATTTTCAAAATAGGGGAGTCAAAAATTGAAGAAAGCCGTGCCCAGATATCTTCACTCTGTGTCTGTGACGGTCGCTGTAGGGTGATGTCTTTGGTCTGGACTGGAGACGATTCAGATAGCGGTCAGTTAATTTCTAACTGCGCGCACGAGGATGTAACTTGTGCCGGCGTCGGGTGGGACAGGAAGGGTGTGCTGGGGCTGGTCTGGAGAGCTTAAACCCCAGCAGAAGCGAGGGGAGGCTCACTGGGAGTAAGCGTGGCCGAGGGGGAGGCAGGGACGGACACGCTGAGGGCAGCCCGGGCAGGAGGGCAGCTGGCCCACCCAGCAGCGCTGCGGGCAAGTTTTAAGGAAGATGTGAGCTGGGTAACAGAGCCATCCTTTCCTGGCAGAGCTCTGCTACATCTGTTTGGCTTTCCTCAATCCAAACATTACTTTCTTGACATATTCAACAACCGCAGCTCTTCACACACACCAGTGTTTGCTTTTATCTCGCTCCACAAAAACCCTCCTCCCCTCCAGCTCCTTCTATGGGTGACCAGTTGGGAAGCGCCCAGAATTTCCATAGATGGCCACAGCCATGGGCTCTGAAAGCCAAGGGGTGGGCACAGGGTGTTTTGTAGCGGGGCTGAGAGCAGCTAATGGAGAAGGTGATTGTGAGGATACACGTTGTGCTGCTGGAGGCAGGTTTCTAGGAAACCCGAGAGACGCCTGCATCGTTCTGCTGAAGGGCCCTTACTGGGAAGGGGGAGCATTGCCTGGGAAGGGGGAGCCAAGTTACGGCGTGCCAGAGATCAGTGCTGAGCATCAGGAACACTTAGTGCTCTGACAAAATGTTTCTGCCCGTCAAATTTATAGGCAGGAAAATATGGATGAAACAAGCCATGTTCACAAGATTTAGCCACTTAGAGCACAGCTTCAGAAGCAGAGCTTGAATGTTTTGACAACAATTCCAACTTTGCCTGCCTGCAGCTCAGTGCCGAGCTTCCAGGTGAGTTTTCCCAGGCTGCTGTTGCTCCCTTTGAGTGAGTGATGCTACACATCAGCCCCATGGATTTGTTGATTATCAGCTGAAGCCTCAAGCCAAGCCCCTGATTTTAGCACATCAAATCTGCATGAGCTGAGCCTTGCTCTCTGTAGGAGAAGCACGCAGCCCTGGGAAGGATAACGCTGTTAGCTCCCCAGCTGCAAGATGTTGGGAGCCAGCCCAGCATCTGTGGGGAAGGACAGCTTCCCTAGGGAAACTTTCATCCCGTGCAGGTGAATCGCACGAGGCAGCGGGGAGCATCAGCAGCCCTTTGCACTCTCAGTCCTCACATTCCAGGGACTTGCGCATCGCTGTCTGAACTGGGAGCAGCCCATGAAAATAAAAATGTGAAGCAGGACACTTCTGTGTCAGTGCGGAGAGGATTGCTGTCTGCTAATCCTAATAAGCCAGCATAATTGCATTGGCACACTAGTTTACATGCTTCACTGGGAGAGTCAGACGTGACCCCAAACTGTGATACTGGTGTCCCAGGAGCTGAAAGCGTGTCCGTGTGTCGATCTGAATCCCCGTAGCATGGTGTTTGTTTTTATCTGATACTTTAACATGTGAGCTGACAGAAAGTCTAGTTTGCAGTCCTGTGCATACAGAATGAGGCAGGCTGCAGGCATCTAGACAAAGAGCTGCATGAGGAAAATCCTGCCTGCGTGGACATTTGTATGTACTGAGCGATGGGCAAAGGCAAGCAGTGCAGTTCTGTAAAGGAAATCTGGTCCCACAGGTCCGTTCCTCTTTGTGTAGGTGGCAACCGGACCTGCATGCAGAGCAGATTTGGTGCTGGGACAGAAAGCTAACTAGAGGCTGTTCTGTCAGGAGAGTGTGGTTCATTTCCAGGGCTTTAAGGCATCAGAAGGGGCTGTTTCCAATACCAATTTGGCATCCTCTGCTTGGCGGGAGTGAGGACATTACAGCTGAGCTACTGCCCTATCATTTCTAATCACCTCCGCGATGGAGCGCTGGGCTGCGCGTGGCTCACCACAGCCCTCCCGGAAGGAACGCTGTCACACAAAGGGAAATGTCTGATCAGGCCTTTCTGGGCCATGCCATCAGCTGTAGCACTTTACGTGGCTACATTTGCATTTTTTTTAGCTGATGCTGCCTTTTCTCTTTCCTCTGACCTGACTATTGATGGAGGTAAAGTACTTGCAGGCCAAGAGTTCATGCGGTGCAGGAGATTGGAGCGCTGTGTGCTCCCCTCGGGCGCTGGCTGGTGCTGCTGTTCAATGATGCCCAAGGGAGAACACGGCAATGTGCCGTTTGGAGTGGTACCACAGCCTCACCCACTTCTGGGTGAACGGTGGGGGAGTTAAATGCGGGGCTGGATCTGTCAGAGCAAATGCACTCTCGTGTTGTTCGTACTACCGGTTTGTAAAACCTACACAGCAAATTTGTTGTTAGACTGGAAGTTTGGTCCAAACCTGACACTTTCCTTTACCTTGTGGAGTTTAAAAGATGTTTTGGAAACTACGGAAACGCTCAGACTTGGAATGAATTTTGTCACATCTCTGTGGATTGTGTTTTTAGCAAAACTCTCTCCCGTTGGAGTTGTTGTCTGGAAGTTACTGATAGTGGGGAATTAGCTGGTAAATGTTCCTGACCTCCACCTGGATCTAAACTGGGCAGAGAGCTGTTAGAGGGCGCTGGGATGTGAAGGTAGCAACCCAGCCCTGTGATCCCCACGCTGACTCTAACATCTCAGGTTCTGATAGCTCAAAAAACACACAAACTCCCCCTTTCTGTTTCATCTGCTTCCGCTTTACCCACTGTGCTGCTGCTTTCGCCTCACTCTCCGCTCAGGCTGCAGCAGTGCCGGAGCCGAGGCCGAGCTGACGGCCCTGGCAGAGCTGGGAAGCTCAGGTGCAGCTCTGTTTCTCTGCTTTCCTGTTGCATCTGGCGTTCGAGGGACGTGCTCCCACTTGGAGACCACTGCCCTAAAATGCTCGGTATAGTTCATGGTTAGGCCCTGTACTTTCAGTTAGTAAGCCTGAATTGTGTGTGTAAAAGCAGCTAAGCAAATATAAGCAAATACTAGAGGCATGTGCACATCTGCTAATGTTTTCCACCAGATAGAACATTTCAAACTCTATTGAATTGCTCAAAGAACAAAAACCAAGAAGCAAGCCTTTGACCATCTCCCAGTGTTTTGTGAAGCCTGGCTTCCCTGGAGAAGCCCGCCCAAATCATGCTCGTTTGCTTAATGGGTGCTTCTGTCCTGTTAGCTGTGAATGTAAAGCAATTTGTTTGAAGAGCTTCATTCCCTAGAAATCCAGCTCCTGAGGCAGGATGAGGTGGGGAAGATGCTGCAGGAGATGCGATTCAGTCAGCGCTTTCCCCGTGACCTGGCACAAGGCACTGGGTCTGCGTCTCCACCCACGCCCACTGCTCTGAATTTGCTGCTCTGCGGTTTGGGGAGGTGATGCGTCCAAGCTGCAGAGCGTCGGCGCCCTCGGTCATCCTCACCAGCTCGCTGTCCTTTTTTGTGCAGTAACTGTTACAGCTGTAGAGTTTTGCCTAAGTTAATTGCTTGTCATTTGCCTGCTTGCTGTGATTTAGTTTTCCTGTGTTCTCTCCAGCATTACAAGATAACTCCCAAGAACGTGAGATTTGGGAGAGCAGGAGGTCAAAGCCGAGGCATCGTTACTCATGTTGTGAGTGCGGTTTGCTGGTGTCAGACAGCGCAGAGACTGTTCTGCCGAGTGCCATGTGGGGCAGAGGCTGTGTGTGTGGATTTGCTGTCAGCGGCGCATTTGGCTTGGGAGTTCCCGGTGGCCGTTGCCAGTTGCGGAGGGCAAGGATGGTATTGAGCAGCTTGTCTGATGCAGCGTTCACCTGCAGAAGCTTTTCTCTGCGGTGCAGCATTCCTGGTCTCGGTTGACTAGTAGTCACTGATGTTATGTGGCAGTGGTAGGATGGCTGGAGTTACAGAGGTTATTTTTGAAGAGTGTGTCCCAGAGTCATTGTCTTCTCTAGTGTCACCAAATGCTTTGCTTTCTGCCAGCAACTGGTAGAGTTGGTGTTGCTGGTAGTTTTAGGGCTGTTCTTCGAGAGGCTGATAGTGCTGTGGACAGGCTCCATGATGCTGAGACAGCTACAGGCATAGGTCTCTTCCCAGCGTGGGCAGGGAAACGCTTGTTCCCTGTTCCATGATGGGAGTTATGACCCTTTCCAACAGGAAAGTGAGTTAATTTCCTCTGCAGCTCTTGAGCTTAGGAACAGACAGAAGAAAATGAACCACTTTAATCCTTTGTAGTCGAAGGAGCTTGGGACAGTGTGGCTGCTCTTGTGATACTGGTGGATTAAACAGCATCATGGTGGAACAGCCTGGCCACCTCCCATCACCACCTGTCAGATGTGGTAAGGGCCTGTGCTGTGCTGTACCCCATCTGGAGGGACAGGCGAGGTGTCCTGCTCCCAGAGCATGCCCAACACCCGGAGCAGGTGCCTCTCGCACAGGGGAAGGGATTTCTTGCAATGACGTTTTGAGATCAGGAATAGTTGTGGATGTAGGGCACCAACGAGAACGTTTGTGGCCATCAGTGCGTGGGAGTGTTTGAGTGCATCCTTTGCCTGGTGCGGGAATGGACAGAGAGCTGAGACAGCAGAGCCAGGCTGGGACACGTGTGCGTGGAAATCAGCATCACCTTCCTGAGATCTCTCCGTGTTGTTTACCATAAAATATTGTACAGAGGAAACAGAACTCAGCAGTAGCTGCTCAAATCCTCGTGTTTAAAATTCTCTGTGCATTTTGAAATGTCTCCTTCTTCTAATTCAGGGCACCCTACCCTTGGTCAAGTTGAAGTTACCTGAAGCAAAGTGACAGGGTGAACCAATGTACATTTTCTATTTCCCTCCTGTTTCCCTGATTCCCTGAGTTTGATCTTTCATACAGCATTGTCGATTTGAACCTGTTCGCTGCTGCGAAAGGTGATGTGAAGGAACGTGCGGTGGGGAGAGAGCAACTCAGACAGAGATGGAGGTGTTGGTGTCTGTGCTGGGAAAGACAGCACAAACATAAAATCTAACAAAGTTCCTATTAAGGTGGTTTCTAGGTCTGGTTCCCAGAGCACAACACATTTGTTAGCCGAATATTTCTTGTACTAGTCCTCAAATTGATTTGCATTTCATGGTCCACATAAATGTGGCGATGCTGCCAAAATGATCTCTCTCCCTCCTCTGTTTGCGTTGTAGGCATTCCAGAAAATGGAGCAAAATGATTTTCCCTGCTGCCTGGTTCTTTGCTTCATGCATATGCATTTCTGGGCCACGCGCTCCTGCAGCACACAGCCGAGCGCACGTGCCTGGAGTCTCTGCAGGCTTGTGTAGCTTTGAAGCGGAGAACCTAAAGCATAAGTGAGATGTTTGTGGAATTAAAGAGAATTTAGAGGAACAACAGTAGAGATTTTAAATTCCCGTAAATAAGTTCAATCTCAAAACCAGAGATGAGTTTTCACCTGCCTTCTACTTCCATCTTAGAGATGTTTATTGGACTGCAGCAGGAAAGGAGGTGTTTACAGAATGAAACTACTCACAAATGTGAGGAAAACCACTTGTGTTACTGTTTTCTGTTGATGTTCGCTGTAATGCAGTTTGCTGTTGACAACACATTACGGAAGGGATTTATTGGTGAACTGTCTTGGGTGCTAAACCTGCTGACACATGGCGGTGAGTGGAACACTGTAAATAAGTTGGATAGCTTTATTTTTGCAGCACTCTAATTAGTCATCCTTAACACCTTCATAAAATAGAAATATGGATTTGTAAAATTCAGCCCCCAAAATCTCCTTGCTTCCCGGCTGGAACATATGCAGGATTCTCAATTTGAACATCTCAGGCTGGCATGTATCTTGTTTTCCCTGAGCCTCAGCTTATAAACTTAGGCAAGTATTGGAAAAATGTTAGCCTGCCTTTTACAGCATCCGTTGAGCCTAGGAGAAAAGTGTGAAGGCGTGAGCTAATTGCCCAGGAACTTAGCAAGTCTTGTGGAGCTTGATTCGTAAAATCATAGAATTGTTAGAGTGGGAAGGGACCTTTAAAGGCCACCCAGTCCAACCCCCCTGCAAGGAGCAGGGACATCTCCAACCAGATCAGGTTGCTCAGAGCCCCGTCCAACCTGGTCTGGAATGTTTCCAGGGATGGAGCATCCACCACCTCTCTGGGCAACCTGGGCCAGTGCTCCACCACCCTTCAGTGTAAAAAATTTCATCCTAATATCTAATCTGAATCTGCCTCACTCTATTTTAAAACCATGACCCCTCATCCTGTCACACCAGGCCCTACTGAAGAGTCTCTCCCTGTCTTTCCTGTAGCCCCCTTTGGGCACTGGAAGGCCGCTCTAAGGTCTCCCCAGAGCCTCCTCTTCTCCAGGCTGAACAGCCCCAGCTCTCTCAGCCTGTCCTCACAGGAGAGGTGCTCCAGCCCTCTGATCATCTTGTTGCTTAAGGAGGGTGAGTGGAGCCCCACACATCAGATTTTTAGGGATGTTGCAACAATCGTAGTTGGAAAGCAAGGAAGAGGCTCGTATAACAACAAATGGTGTGGTCCTTGTTCTTTGAGTAGAAATGTGTTTTGTTTGAGCTTCCCTTCTGTCGGCCTCCACAAGTCCCTTTAAAAGCCAAGTAGGACATCTCCTCCTGTGCAGGGGTGGCAGGCAGAAGTAGGCAGGGTTCTGTCCTTTTGAACTATTAATACAGATCACAAAAATGTACCAGAAGATACTGAAACTTTTAAAAATGTGATGAAACTTCAGAGATAATTTATTTTTTATTACAGCTAATATTGCATTTGGTGTAAAACACAAGGCGTGTTTTACTGCCTTCCTTCACCGGGGGAAAAGAGGGCAAAAAGGAGAATCCAAATGCACTCTTGATTAAAACCTCTTGAACCCTATATGTCTTTTTTCCCCTGAAAGGTGCTATTCAAAAAAACATTTTTCATTTCTAAAGCCCAAAGAAAAAAGAAAGTGCGGCCAGCTCAACTGAGCACAGACTGCTGCTGTCTTCGGAAGGAGTTTTAGTGAGCATGTGGGGATGATAAATCACCCAACACCAGCCTTGGCACTGGTGTGGGGCTGGAGAGTACAGCTTCACTGTGATCTATCCATTTTCTCCCACGTGAGGCAGAAATCACCATATCAGCTATCTTAAACGAGCTTCTGATGTACAACGTCTATATGATTTACAGAATAATTTAAATATCTGTAGATACCAGCTCTCCAAGGAATTTTGTCTGTTGTGACTCACATTTCATATTGTACTTTTATCTGTAATTGTCATCTTTTACTGAAGGATCCAGAAAACTTAAAATATTTTCTGTAATTAATTATAAATATTAGCTCTATTGTCAGCAGCAACAGTTTGGATTGTTTTATTGTAGAAGAGTGGGAGGGAGCCACTGTTTTGGCAGGTGACACGCAAATAGTATAGAACGAAAAGCCAAGTGTTGGCTTAGAGTCACTAAATCCAGCAGCAGTGGATACTCGGCGGCGAGCTGGGGGGTGAGTTTCTGGCTGGCAGAAGGCAGCGGTGCCGCACGTCTGCATGAGATGCAGGTTGGTGTTGCTAGGAGAAAGCTTTGATCTGGACCTCTTGGATTCACCAAGTTCTATGGAAAGCAGAGGGGTTGTGTACTGTCCACTTTTCCAGTGTCTGGCAAGTGTTTGTAGAGGGCAGAGTTTTTCGTAGATTTCTTGCATTAGCCTGGTGAGGTTTAGCCATTGCCCCGGCAAATTGCATTAAAGAAAAAAAGTCATTAAACCACTGAAGAAAATCTGGTTTGAGATGTCCAGTGTCTAACCATCAGGACACTGACAGGTCTCCTGCCTTGCCTCTTTGTACTCACCTGTGGCTCCTCTCCCAGCTCTCCTGCTCTTCTCTCCCGTGCCCTCCGAAGGAGCCGGGCCACGCTGTTCCTGGCTGTGCTCCTCCAGCCTGTTGTTGCAGGCTTTGGCAACACTGGGCTGCAGTTTGCTGCCTGCATAAACACGGTGAAAGCTGTTGGCTTTCCTCAGGGGTTTTGGGCACGGGTGGGGATATGGTACCTTACAGCCATTTTGTGGCTTTGGGTACAGTTTGTGCCAAATGCAGTCATTGCCTGTGCTTACTAAATAATTTTGAGATGAATTGCAGACTGCATCCCTAAACAGATTATATCTCAGTACTCCTAAATGTAAGTAAGCACCTAGCAGCTCTGTGACCAGCATGCTGTAGAGAAAGCTTCCCACATGGCAGGATGTACGGGCCGGCATTCTCCCTTTCCGAAGAGGAAAGCTTGCCAAGTTACGATGCATCCGTAGTTTCACCTTAAGCAAAGCAACCGCATTACCCGAGGCTGTGAATACCATCCCTGCTCTTCATGGCCTTGGGATCCTGGTATGAGGCGAGCTCCCTGGTACCGCTGCCGGCTTGGGGCTGGCTAGGCCATTGTGCATACAGCTCAGAGAGCTGTTTGTGTGCTGCTTAGAAACCACACCGTTCCTTACAGAGAAAGATTATTGAATTAAGGTCATAAATTTATAGAGTCAAAAGCAGGGGTTTTGTTTGTTTAAAAGACCCTGTTGCCTTCATCTTGTCTATATGTTTATATAGCTGTTGTGGTGATGAATGTTTTTAATCTTTGTCCTAGTCTGTAGCCTTTTCTTTTTTTTTAAATTTTTTAATTTTTTTTTTTTTTTTTTATTTTAAAGAAGCATGGCAGGAATGAGTGATGGATATTGAGAAAAATTTGCAGCTACCCAGCCTCAGAAGTACACATCCTGTCTCGGAGCATTCCACTTCCTCGTTTCATCCTTTCAAATAAGCAGATTAGATTTTGCCTGAACTCAAGCCATTAATCCTTCAAAAGATGAAGGTTCGCTTTACTAAGCTCTTCAAAAGAAGTCCAAGGTCTAATCCCAACTCTTAGGTTGCATGATGAGCTGTCCTCACTGTTCTGTGCTTCCTGAGCTTCAGGGCCAAGCTAAGAAAAGAATGTGAGGGAATGAGGGGTTTGCCCTTGGCAAAATGCAGTTTTTCACTCCCTCACTGCTGTGCCCAGAGCTCGGGAAGCCGCTGTTGGGAGCCGGGACTGAGGTGACTGAGAAGAAGGTCGAGTTCCAGCCCTGTGTATCCGTGGGGTAAAATGGCGTTGTCCGAAGGAACAAGTGCTATACAAAGCAAACTTAGTATTTTTATATGGATACATGCAAAATTGCTCCAAGGAAGATGCAAGATTTTTTTTTTTTTTTAAAGTGGTATGAATTTCTAGTATCAACATTGTTTTTGTATGTTCCTCAGTCTTAGTCAATGGGAGAGATTTTTAGTATCAATCTGTAAAAGGAAAATACAGAAAGAAAAAGGAAAAAAAAAAATAAAAGAGGAAAGCAGATCATGTTATCAAGATGGCAAAGGGAATCCAAAGTTCCATCTAGCTCAGCCAGAAAAAGGCAGGGAAACAATTTACTTCTGTTGAACAAGGCTGTAAAAGCCTGTGGGCAGGTAGGACACATCCCAGAGCATCAGTGTGAGTTTTTGGATCAGACCCTAATAAACCAGGTGTTGTAAAGCTGTCCTGAGATCTTGATTTCAGGTGGGGAAGGAGGTGACCCCTCTGATTTTTTCCGTATTCCTGCTATTCACGCTGTGTTATTCTTAGCGCTGGGTCTCGTGCACCAGCAGCGAGGAACTCTCTGGAAGGCAGTGACCGACGCAGCCTGGGCTATTGTGTTACCCCTATATAGAGAGAGTTTGGGTCTGTGAGACCTTGGGGTCTATTATTGTCACAAGCCGTGTGATATGGGACAGGTGGGAATGCCGACTGATGGCAGCAGCAGCTCTGTGGTGTCAGCAGCTGCCTGGGAACAGGAGCGACCTGTGCTCCAGCTGGATGCTAGTCTGTTTTCCATGGCTTCATGATTTAAGTATGGCTATACTATGTAGGGAAGAATTACCTCATGTTATACAGCTCATCCTTGGGCAAAAAAAAAATTCCCTGCAATCTAAATCCTTCAGCTTTGGATCACTGGTGGGCTGTGGAGCATGGCTTCTGTTTCTTGTTTTCAGCAGTTAAATTCCATCAGCAAACTGCTGGGTTATACCCATTGCTATAACGAGCACCTGAGGAGGTGACGAGATGGCCTCTGAAAGCAGGAGCAGGATGAAACGCTGTCTGTGGGATGGGCTCTGCGCTCGGGGTGGTGCTGAAGGCTTTGTGTGGGCTGGCTGAAAGAGCTCGGGAAGCAGCAGGTTTCTACTGTGTAGCCAAGCTGGAGTGGGTTAGGAGGGGAACTCTAAAGTCTGATGTTTCCCACCTCATCCGTGTGTAAGCGTATGCAGGAGAACAGGGTCTTAGATGCTGCCTGACTAGCAACACAAGAGTGTGAACATTAACATTCCTTCTCAGCTCCACCACCTCTGCGTGTCCTTTGGATACATCTCAGTGTCTTCTTGTCCAGAGTCCTTGGTGAGACAAGTCAGCAAAGACTTGCAGAGCTCCCTGCCCTCCTCTGCTGCCAGGGTATTCCCTTCCTGCGCACGATGCTCGGGATGCTGCATGATTATTGTAAACAGTGGTGTATGAGATGCCTACCTAAAAATCTTGACTCGCTTAGCTTGGTGTGCTGTGTGCAGCACCGTTTCCCTCCCCTCGCCGTCCCTCACCCAACTTGAGAAGCAGCAAAGTCCAGGGAACTGGGCGATCTCCTCACCAGCTCACACAGAGACAAATATTTCACTCGTAGTCAAAGCTCATCGTTTTCTCACCAAGTTAAAAATAACCGAGGGAAACTTCTCTCTGGGTGTGGTGGAGAATGGCAGTGTTATGCCACTGTCCCACGTAGACAGGTGGATGGGTCATGGACTGGTAAACCACCATGCTGGGTGGTGGGATGTTTCCCTTGCTGTGGCAGATGCTCAGCAGCATCCTTCAGATGGGGCTTTGTAGTTTTCCTGTCGGATCAGAGAGCTTGTGTCTGTGTGAGGCGTCTCTGGAGGCCTTTAACAAAGCACTTAAATAGTTTCTGCTCTTCCAGCTTCAAAACGGCTGTATTTTGAATGATAAAAGGGCCCTGGTGAAGAAGTTACTCCTGATGCAGATTCTGTCGGCGTGCTGTCCTCCTGCCAAAGCTCTGGGCTCATCTCCAGGAATTTTGGCATTGATTATTTTAATTGCTTCTTGATTTTGACATCCTGCTCTTTTCTAAACCTTTCTTTTTACATTTCTACTTTTTTCCCTGCCATGTGATTCTCTTCTCTTTCTTCCCATTTGTATTCCTGATTCTCTCTCCTTTCTCTGGGTGTTTTGCTGTCTCCTTTTTTCCCCCTCTTTCCACCTCTCCGTTCCTGCTGTGGGAGGTACCATGTGACTCCTTCCCGTTGCTCTGGCACTGTGCAGCTCCTCAGAGGAGCAGGAATTTCTTTCAGAGGTGGGTGGTTTGGAGGAAAAGAGGGTGGATCTTGCTCCTCAGCTACCATTGCCCTCTTGGCTTTGGTATTTCTTATTTCCCCAAGGATGCTGCAAAGTCTTTCTGACCCTGGTTGCCCTTGCGGTTCCTCCGTGGGCCAGTATTGAGTGGCTTGTGGGCTCCAGGCACTCTGAACCTGTCACCCGCTTTACAAATGTCTGCGGTAACTACTGAGCTTCCCTTCCATGCCAAGCTTATCCTCCTTGTTTATGTTTTTGTCCTTGCTTCCTTCCACACCCTCCCTTTGTGCAACGTTCAGATGGCTTCTAGCTTCACCTTTTGCAGATCTGGTTTCTTCCTCACTGCAGGAACTCTGGTTTTTCAAATGGGAGTCTAAGTATCTCACAAAACCAAACCAGTAATGAACTTGAGACTCATTCCCCTCTGATGATAACCTATTGCAAAGCATTTTCTGCACTGCTTGAGTTTTAAGCCCTGGGCCATCCAGGAGGGAGTCGTCTGGGTGCTGGTGCAAAGCCTTTGGGTCGCTTAAACCTCATAAAGGGGCTGATGAGTTTTGTGTGTGGTGTAAAAGCTTTGTGTTCAGGCTTTGGGGCTGGATTATATCCCTGAGGAGTGGTTTCTAAACATAGCTTTCTGACTTGGTCTGAAACCTCAGCAGAGGAGTTTGGTGTTCCTGCTTTGAACGGGACTGGACAAATTAGTTCCCTGTAAATACAATATAATCGCTCATGGCATTGACATTTCCTGTACTGATGATTAATTCCTTAATTTTACAGTTTCTTACAGGCCTAATACAGCATTCTGAGTGTGAGAGAGTTTTCCTCTTGAGTTGTCTTACCCAATTGGCTTGTGATGTTCAGAGGTGACATTTATTCTGAGAAGTCTTCTGTGCTGCTTGTGTCCAGTTCATGTAACATGGGGACACCAGGTGAGAGCAGATGAGAGCTTCAAGGACACCGCATGACACTGCATGTCTTCCTGCTCTCCATATCAGACATCAGGTGCTCCTTTACATGCACGTTTTCCACAGTAGAATGAAACTCCATGCACACTGTGTGTTTGAGTAGGCTTTCTTAAATACCAAGACAGTGACTTCCAGGTCAAGAAGTCCCTGAGCTGGAGGGACGAGCTGGAGCTTGGGAAGGCGTATGTACATCTTTCCCTTGTTCTTACACTCTTCCCAAAGCATTTCCTGTCCTCATTGTGGTCCAATCTAGTACCTGTGTTCCTATATCATTTTTCTTTTGAACTGGATTTCGGTGTTTCCTCCAAAAGCAGTGCAAGTATTTTGCCTTTCTCCAAATGTCAGGGAGCAAAAAAAATCGGCTGGTGTTGGGGCAGTTTGGGTAACACACCTGTGTTTTGGAGTTCTCAGCTTGCTCAGTAAGTAGTGCTGGAATATCTAGCAGACTTGGACTTTGTTGGCTAAAGCTTGTGAGTGCACCTGGGGAACGTATGTGTAGGCACGTAGCGGTGTGTTCAGTCAACTGGAGGATGCAGCCTTGGAAGAGGGTTTGTGCTGCTTGTAGAAGGGCTGGAGGTGCAGAAGCCTTCTGCGCTTGGGATCCTGTGGCCCTTACCAGGGAAGAACCTAAGCCTGAAGCGTAAGAGTAGGTGGGTGTAAGAAGAGCACTGCAATGTTTCTGAGTTCTGCCAAGAACTGAAGTCCTTCAGAGACTTTGTTGCTGACAAATTTGCAGCCAATAGTACTGGCGGGTTGTCTTTGCAATTATTCAAAGCTTCAGAGATCTATCATAAAGGTCTCTTTTTTAATTTTTCCTACTTCCTGTGTAATTTGTATTGCATAGTAACAATGATATCTCTTCTTGCCTCTAATAATTTTTTTTTTTTCATGAAGTAATTGTAACCGTACATCTCTGTGTGACAAGCAGAGGTTGCTTGTGCCAGGGGAACCCAGGGAGATGCCAGTTGTGTCGCTGCCTGTGGAGCTGCTGAGCTCATCTCTTGTGACCTGCACTGTGGCTAAGGAGCCACTTGCTGCTTTGTCCTCCTGTATTTTTAGCAGTAGCTCTGCGCTCCCGGATGGTCCTGAAGCTGCACCTGATGCCAGCGCGCTGGGCAGACGGCAGGCTGAGGCCAGTGACCCTGCTGGGCTGCCTCTTCCTCCAGCTCCATTAGAGAGGAGCAGGATCTGTCAGAACAATTTTTTTTTGCCTTACTGATACCTGTTTCTTACCTTGTCACTGGGGAAGTGTGAAATCTATTCTTCAAACATAGTGAACTGCTCTCCTCTTCTGCAGCAGGCTTTAGTCCCATGGCTTGAGGGAGTCTGGCTTTCTATTGCCTGCTCTGGACAGGAGCTGCTCAGCTGTGGGGGAGGAGGCAGAGCACGCCGGAGGTGATGAGTAGCTCTTTCTCTGGTTGAGCTTCTAGCAGTGGTTGGTGGTCACAGCTATGCCCTGTCCGTAGGCTCTTCCGAAGGCTTCCAGCTGTTGACTTCTCTGTGGAGAAGGCTAGGCTCGCTCTGTTATGGTTTAGCTTGGAGTTGTATTTTGTGCCTGAATGTAGAAAGTTTTTTTAAAAAAACAGAACAAAACAAACCCCTGACACAGTGGGGCGGAGATGCTTTAGGGCACTGTGATCCATTAAACCTGAGTTCCCTAAAACAGCCGTTGCTTTGTCCAGCAGAAGGAAGTGTTTCTGCCCGTACCTCGGCGACTCCCTGGAGGTGCCATGACAACGGGGCTCTCAGAGGTGCTGGCCGTGGCTTTGATAAAATGTACGATATTTATTGTGGCTGTATTTTAAATAAAGGAGCAAAGCAAAGAACTGGAAAAATGTGGTAGGTGTTTTCAGAGACTGAGAGGAGCGTTTCTTCTGGCTGAGGGTGGAAAAAGCTCTGTTTACTGTTCCTGTCTGAAAAACATGTCTGAAGGACAGAAGCCTATTCCAACACTCTTCAGATGTATCTGTATGGAAACAAAAATGGCTACGTTGGTAGTGGGTAAAGAGAATTCCAGTATTCTGCAAAATCTAGTAAAAATGATGGTGAAACGCTTTGAGACGTTGGGAACAGCGGAAACATTCATAGAATCAGAGAGTAGTTTGGATAGAGAAGGGACCTTTAAAGCCCATCAAGTCCAACCCCCTGCAAGGAGCGGGGACATCTCCAACCCAATCAGGTTGCTCAGAGCCCCCTCCAACCTGGCCTGGAATGTTTCCAGGGAATGGGGCATCCACAGTCTCTCTGGGCAACCTGGGCCAGTGTTCCACCACCCTTAGCCTAATGAAAAAAATGTCCTTATGTCCAGTCTGAATCTGCCTCACTCTATTTTAAAACCATGACCCCTCATCCTGTCACACCACGCCCTACTGAAGAGTCTCTCCCTGTCTTTCCTGTAGCCCCCTTGAGCTACTGGAAGGCCGCTCTAAGGTCTCCCCAGAGCCTCCTTTTCTCCAGGCTGAACAGCCCCAACTCTCTCAGCCTGTCCTCGCAGCAGAGGCGCTCCAGCCCTCTGATCATCTTCGTGGCCTCCTCTGGAATCACTCCGACAGCTCCACGTCCTTCTGATGTTGAGGGCTCCAGAGCTGGGCGCAGTGCTGCAGGTGGGGTCTCACCAGGGCGGAGTAGAGGGGCAGAATCTCCTCCTTCGACCTGCTGGCCACGCCCCTGGTGATGCAGCCCAGGATGCGGTTGGCCGCCTGGCTTATGAGCACACATTGATGGCTCATGTTGAGCTTCTCATCCTATTGGCAGTCCATTCCCACCTTTGTGTTCTGCCTTGTGCTTTGCAGCCTCACTCTACAATTCTTTCTCCCAGGGCCGGCAGGTTCCCTTTCCAGGGTACGTGATGGGGCTGAGTGGCTACAGACACCCAATATGTTCCTCCTGTCCCTAACCTTGCCGGACAGCCCTAGTTTGGTACTGGCCTGCGCTGAGGTAGATTTACCCAGCAGTCAGTTAAAGCTATAGTATAAAAGCTTAGTATGTGTTAAAAATGTGGGCAATTGGGTGATGCTCTTTGGTTCCTCTGTGGTATAATTTCTTTGAATCCTTTAGAAAGGTGTCCCAGCTACATTGCTAGGCAAGGTTCTGACCTTCACTGCAACGAGCACGTACTCGCATCAGGACACAACATGTAAGAAATGGAAGCTCTCTGTATTTGAAGAGGTGCTTTCTCATTCAGTTTTTATCTGGTGAAGGTAGAACACCTACCTGCGTGCCCTGTGGAAGGGGAGGCGGAGCAGGAGAGGGATACCAGCTGTAGTTTGGAAATGCATTACTTGTTCTGCACGTTGTCAAAAGAGGTGACAGACGCTCTCTCCCGTTTTATCGCTCTGTCTGCAGTGCCTGAGCTCTGGCACTTGGTTCGTGGCTGTACCACCATCGTGGTTATCACAAGGTTGGAACATTATTCTGAGAGTTTTGTTCTAAGGGCTTGTGAGAAATCAGCACGCTGCCAAGAAGCAAGTGTCGGTGAAGCGTGTTTGTTCCCATCTGCAGCAGCTGCCAGCCAAGGGTTAACCTGGAGCAGGTTCCAGACAGGGGTTCATGCTGATTTCTGTAAGCAGCAAAACGCCGGTGGGAGGTTTGTTACCTTCATGGGATGCTGGGCTGTGCTTGGAGGTACATTGTTTAGAGATAAAAATCTTCAGTATGTTTAATGTGTGTATTTAGAGCTGAGGGCATCTGTAGCACAACTCCAACGTGGTCGGTCAGTTTGCAGTCTCACAAATGCCATGGAAAAATGTTCTCCAAACGTGAGTAGGTAATTTATGCATTGGCTTTCCTGAGCTGTCCATCGCTGTAACACCCTGTGCTTGATAAACCCGGAGGTGTTTGCCCTGCCAGCGCTCCAGTGTGCCGCAGCTGTGATCACAGGGAACGTCGGCACGCCGGGCTCCGCTGTGCGGGGGGAATACCCGTGGCCTCGCTTTTCAAGTTACTCACTGTTTTGTCGTGCATTAGAGGATCAAAGCACAGCTCGCACCGACTTCAGCTGAAGTTGTGAGTACTCAGCGCTTTACAAATCAAGTCTCAGCCTCTCATGCTGAGTGCAGAATGATGAACGTGCAATTAGTGACTCTCTGCAATTAGTGATTTAACAAGAACTCTGTAGCAGAGGTGTAGCTCGTTCTCCAGAATTATTTTAAGACCGTCCATTCCTTTTCCTGCAGTTCCCTCCCTCCCTCTCCATCTTTCACTCCTGAACGGTGGGAGAGCCCCACGTTCCTGCTGACAGTAAGCCTCACTGGTTATTCCCAAAGCATTTCCATCCCCTCTGAAGGAATAAAACCAGGATCTCACTTCGGAAAAATATCTGATTTCTCCATGAGGCATACGGAGATTCCAAATAGTGCTGCACAGACACCTTTCTTCTGACATTTTTTGAACTTCTGGGAAATGACCATGCAGTATTTATTTTCTTCTCGTGCCTTTTTGTCTAAGTTATCCTAAACTGCCAGAAACCGAGCAGAAAGGACAAAGTCTGCTCTCTGGCAATACGTTGTCATTCAGATGATGGAGCATCGACGAACGTTTAAAATCACAGCCATGGCTTCTGCAGAATGAGCAGACAGGGTAACTGCTGGAAGGAGCAGCTTTCGCTCCTGTCGAAGCGTACCTTGCAGGTTCTGCCTGTAGGGCTGCGATCATGTGGTAAAGGCCTTGTGAACTCTATAAATTGATATCTAACTTTATATTAAAATATAGGCCTGGGAAACTGTTAACCCCAGGTCATGGCTGTGCGGAGCGCATTCGAGGGAAGGTAGAAGTGTTGGTCTCCTCAGTCAGGCTGAGACCCCCTGAAGGCGTTTCTGTGGCTCTATGGCCCTGGGGCTGGCCGGTGGGGAGAAGTTCTCCGTTTGCAGGGCTCTGATACAGCTGTACAGTGCCACGTGCGGGAATCTGTTAAGGAAGTCTTGATCTTACTAAATCATGACTAGAAAGCAAGGTAAGAAACATCTCCCAATGTGGCACACCTTGCCCTCAAACATGCTTCTCTGCCTCACTTCTGCCCCGCTCCCTTTTTTTTGTGGGTGATTAACATGAAGGAGGATTGAGAAAATTGCATCACACTGACACTAGCTCTCTTAACTAGCTCTGCTAATGAGCTCTGCTAAGCAATTATTTTGGGTTCTCTTGCACACATCTGAAGCCAGACCAATCCGGTATATGTCTGTTCCTGTAGTTTTAAGTTTGTGCCCTTGCATTAGAAGCAGAATTTGCACAGTGCGTAGGAAGCTGCGGAGTCCGGCTGTTCATCCTGCCCTTTCCAAGCTGCTTTTAACGAGACAGTGTGGTGCTGCTCTGCAGCATTGCTGCTCAGTGCTGCGACAGGAGGAGGGAGCCCCGGGCACACCAGGTGACAATTCATGGTGCTGCTGTCATCAGGCAGCCTTTTGTCAATGGCTGGAAGGATTACAGTAATGTCTAGGATACCTGTAAGGAAATGCGCATCGTTTCCCTCTCAGGAGGCTGTAGGGAGGTGGGTGTTGGTCTCTTCTCCCAGACAACTAGTGATAGGACAAGAGGAAATGGCCTCAAGTTTGTGGCAGGGAGGTTTAGGTTGGATATTAGGAAACACTACTGGATGAGTGGTCAGGCACTGGAACAGGCTGCCCAGGGAAGTGGTGGAGTCACCATCCCTGGAGGTGTTCAAAGAACCTGTACATGTGGCACTCCAGGACATGGTTTAGTAGGCGTGGTGGTGTTTGGTTGATGGTTGGACTTGATCTTGGAGATCTCTCCCAACCTTAAGATTCTGTGATTCTGTGATTTTCCTCAGTGTGTGGGAAGCATGCTCTGAGGGGATGGACCAGGGCTGGTGGGCCAGGACACCTTGTATGTCCTGTACAGGGTAGGCAGCAAGCAGTGAATGAGATGGGTTTTGAGCAAAAAGAAAGGAGGCTCTTGCTGCTAAGGGAGATAACATCTGCACTGGAAAATGGGGGCTGCGTCAGCCTCTGCTTCAGACTCGTGTTGTGGTGGCTCTGAAATCCCTTAGGCCACATTTCACAGCTGGTCATTGCATGGCTCCACGTCGGGAGGCTCAGGATGTGTGCAGGGCTGCTTCTGCTCAGGGCGTGGGAGCGGCAGCTGGTGCCCACACCTGCATCCCAGCCGAGCTCCTGAAGACCCGAAGGGCACATCTGACATATCCAGGAGATTGAGCCACAATCCTCAGCCTTGTTTGAGTGACCTGGGAGGCTGACCCAGGCTGAGAGCCGTGAACCCCAGGGTTGCGACACCAGACAAATCTCCCAGTCCAGGACAGCCCCACTTTCAGGTACTTCACTAGCAAGTAGAGACAGGCTTTTCTACAGCTTCAAGTTTATCTTTGATCATAGAATGAATCATAGAATCATAGAATGGTTAGGGTTGGAAGGGACCTTCAAAGCCCACCCAGTCCAACCCCCCTGCAAGGAGCAGGGACATCCCCCACTAGATCAGGTTGCTCAGAGCCCCATCCAACCTGGCCTTGAATGTCTCCAGGGATGGGGCATCCACCACCTCT